>JAOBSW010001207.1:0-70731 GCA_026214975.1 Gentiana macrophylla | reverse complement strand
TTTTTTAATGCAATACGATTGCATAATTAACTCACATGGAATAAAATTGATGATATAATATCTTGACTACATTATTCCAAACTCAAATTCTTGGGTAAATAAAAACAAACGCACACACAAAGAGAGCATATAAACAAAGGAGCACGCGTTAGATTTGGAACATATACTTTTCTAGAAAGGCAATTGAATTTTTATTGCCTAAGATACATTCCAACAGCTTGCATAAAAACGATAACAAAAAGGAGGAGAGCTAAAAGGAGGGATAATCTATGAAAAGAACTAAATTACGAAAATACATGGAACGTAATAAGATGCAAATAAAACGAAGATTGCTAATTATACCTGTACAAGTTCATCAGAGCTCAAAGCACACGCAGAGCAAATGGTCATCCTTTGATATGCGAATCTGCGCTCCAGTATCACTGCGGATGTTTTGTACAATCTGCCCCCTTTACCGAGAATGCAGCCAATCTGATCAGAGGGAACTAGAAGCTTGACTGTAACTTGGGGAGCATCTTCCCGATCATCATCACTGGCATTTTCATCATAAATGATCTTCTCATGCACCTTGAAGAGCGCGTCTTGTGCAGGACAAACCTGCTCATCAAATCCATCAACAACATTTGTTTCCTCGTTCGAACTGTATATGGTGACGACTCGCTCTTCACAACCCGTGCACCGACTCGCCAATCCTAATCTTAGATCTTGTGTCTGCCCTGAGTTGTTTCACAATCTCCCCACCCCTCCGATTATACTACCAATCTTTTTGCATGGCAGAGGTATCTGTAGACGGTGTCTTTAGCACCAATGGCAAAAGATTCCTTATCATTACCACCAGCATGCCTCCTTTTACTACCTCCATGTTCACCATGGTCGTGAGATCGTTTTCCATAATTGTTCCTTTGGCCAGCCATCTTCCTGGGTTTTGTATAGAAATGGAATTAAAGCTTAGAATTCAAATGCGAATTTACTTAATAAAAGCAATTTCACCAAACAAGCTCACCACGACCTAATTGTTTGTTGAAATCGCCTAAAAACAGCATTCGCTGACAATAAAATAGATAGAAACTGCATATCTGGCCCCATTATTTTTGTATTTGTCCCAACTAAATGTTGGACAGTTCAACTCATTATACTTTTCATCGTTGTGACACTCACAAATCAAATATGAGTAAACAGGCACGCAAATCAAGGTTTGGGCGTACAAGTAATGAAAGAAAACCTTTAAAAATAAAGCATACATCAAATTAGAGAAAACCCCTCTGTCTCTTGACTAACCATAGGCCTTGTGTGAATTTCAAAAGAGCCTTTAACCAAAACCACATAAAGCTAAAAGCATCTCCACATCCAAATCCCACACAATATTGTGTAAATTCTAATTCTAAGAGCGTATACAGGCTGATTGTACACGCATATCAGCCTTGAGAACATATGTGAATCTTAGGTACTACGAATAGAATAAATTAACAAAAAAGAAACAGTCTTTGTGCTCGAACAGAATAAATAAAAGTGAACCCATAACGCAATTCCTCGAGCTACGACAGGAAAATTAACTAACCAAGCAAATACCCGTTATCTGTATCATACACAACAATAAACCCTAGAAAATCAAGATTTCGACGTTACAAAAATCAAGAAAGGTTCTATAACCATCGAATGTGAGCCATATAAACTTTTATCAACAAGAAACGCTAGAAAACATGTAACAGTGTTAAATTTACCGATTAATTCTGCACCGTCTTGTTGGTTAGTAGCTAGAAGAAGAAGAAGAAGAAGAAGAAGCTAAATGAAAAAAATCTAATGGCAGTAAACTAACAAGAACACAGATCTTGTTTTGTTTGTTGGTAATACCTGTAACCTGTTGTTGGATCGACGCCGAACCAATAGTATTAGGTTTTGACTCACACGGGTCGGATAACAATTAAACAAATCGCAAGAAACCGCCTTTTGGGTTAAGGTACTTTTCACCAAATAGGGTTATATAATTACAAAAAAAGTCGTTTCGTGGGCTTTAAGATTATTACCGTAGCCTTTCCTCAAAAAAAAAAAAAAAAGAAAAAATTATTACCGTAGTCGTTCGATGATTTTTTTTTTATCCTTAGGTGTACGGTGAGCAATTGATTTATAAAACCGACTCTGAATGATAAACTAAAAATAAATAAATAAACCAAATTGTTCTGTGTTTTTTTTAATCTTTATAAAGGGAAAAAATAAAAGGGCCTTTAAACAGGGCCGGCCCAGGGTTAAGGCAACTATGGCCTTGAGTCTCCGACTTTTATGTACCAAGCAAAATGTCTTTCTGTTTAAAAAAAAAAAAATCTATTCTATTGGCATCAATAGATTCTTTTGAAAATTACGGCTGCACAAAAAAAACAAAATTAACATCTATATTAATATTTTCGAGTGAATAACTGTCAATTGACCTACTTCTTTACAATTACCTGGCTCAAACTCGGGTTTTTTCTTTTTTTTGAAGGAAAAATGATTTTATTAGTTCCAAATCATGATAGCGGCGGAAATTACATCGTAGAGGAGGAAAAGCGCTCCAAACAAGATTTACCAAGTAAGGCCTGCGCCATGCTGCCAATAAATCTTGTTGAAAATTACCAAACAAGTTTGACAAATGTAAAAGACGATGAAACAAAAGATGGTAAGAGCGCAAAGACGATCACGCGCTTAAACAACTAAAACGAGCAGATGATCATCTGATGGTCGTAATAAGGCTTGAACACACGGCAAGGCATATCGATCTCGAAGGTAATCGCAGAAAAGTCCCAAGAAAATAGCCTCTTTCATTGCCATCAAGATTGCTTGCATCTCCATAGTCTCGGGACTTATGCCAAGGTCGAGGTGGAACCAAAATGAAGCAATAATCGAACCAAGCGCATCTCTGAAGATTAGATCCACACCAGAACCCGAGTCTGTGACAGAAGCATCAGAATTGCATTTCCAGGTGCCCAGTATAGGAACACTCCATTTGACCGGGTGGCGAGACTCCTCAGATTCCGAGTGGGAAGTACAAACGGCCATACGATACTCCATCGCCCTCGCTATGGTTGTAAAAACCACGCGGGATACATAAATAGCACATCATCAAAAACCGCACTACATCGGGCTTTCATGTATTCCGAGAAGCGCATACAAAGGTGGAGACCAAAGGTGAGGCCGCCAGATCTCCTGGCATAATCACAATCAAAAGAACATGGCGTAAGGACTCCATCTCACGCCAGCGATGCCAAACAGAAACCCGAGCCCATATTTCGCTTGGCAAGTCGCTTCCCCTATCAAAGAAACAATCTTGTAGGCACCGCCATAAGAAATGATGAACACGTGGCGGCACAGTGACCCTCCAAACATCCCGCCATACTCTGTCCGGTCCTGAAGACGATGATGCATGTGCCGACTCAGGCAATCCACCGTACAACTGTAAGGCAAGGAAATATCCTGACTTTATGTATATCTACCCCGACGATCATAATGCCAAATTAGCTTATCCGGATGCGAACCGCCTGCAATTGGAGTTTGAAGGATGGCATCCACCTCCCAAGGTTGAAACTCCTGTCTGAGGAGAGGCAAGTTCCACTGCCTCAAGTACCTGCAAAAGCAAGTAATGAACCATACTATTCATGCGGGCAAGGAACGCGATATACTGAGATCCAGGCATCATGAAAAGCATGTATGTAACTCCCATCCCCTATCCGCCATCGCAAACCCTACATTAACATATCTCTGCCTTCCAGCAAGCTCCTCCACAAAAAGGATGGTTTGCTCCCCAACCCTGCTGCTCCTCATTCCGTAACTCCCTCGCTCCTCAATCTCACCCCACTCTCTTCAATCTCCTTACTCTCAAAATTCATCTTTCATATTCCCGGGTGTAACCACTCCACGCCTCCTCCCTAAATAAAGCCCTTTTTGGATACACCGACCATTTCTCAAGAAGACGGCTTCGGTATGTAGCGGGAGCGGGTGTGAGGATGCCTGAGTTCTTTCCAATAGAGAAGATCAATGTTTTGGTTTTGTTGAGCGGTCTACATTCAAGGTAAATTTCCCTTTCTTCTTTTGCTTATAAGATTTTTTTTTTATTTTTAATTTCCTGCTTATTCACTATTCCATTCATTAAAGCCCTGAAATTCTCCCTAAATCCCTACAACCACCTTCTGAAAACTCCCAACAATAAACAGTTCTTGATCTGCCTATTTGGATTTTAATCATAAACCAACCCAACTACTTCCCTTTCATATGCTTATTCAGTTTGTGTTTTCGCGCAGATATCTTCACATCTTCATATCATTCCCTTCTACGCACAGCGGCACATGTGGCACTCAATTTTTTTTGTGTTTTAATTTTTTTTATGTATATTTTGTCCAATCTTGATTTTTTTAATCTCATCTGGGCTTTGAGATAATAATCAAATGCTTGCTCTGCATATTCTGAATTTATTTGAATTGAATTTGTCCAAATTTCTATGGGCCGGCTGATTTGATGTCATTTAATTGAATGATTTTTATATGATTTGATCATTTACATGAAAACTTTTGTTGGTTTTCTTCAGAAGGTCTTGCGCTGCTGAGTTTTTAAGCGTCGCAAAAGAATGCTCAAGGTTCTATCTTCTTTCCTACTACTTTTTCTGTTCCAAATTTCATTTAACAATAGTGTGGCATATCATTATGTTTTTGAAGAAAACTAATCATGTAGGTCTGACATCTTCTCACGAATGGTTAGAGATGAAGCCTGCCAAGATGGCTCTCTGCTTTCTGCACTCTCAAACTCTCTTAGAAACGACCGACTTTAAACTTCATATTGTGAGTCCATTTGTTGTTTTTCTTCTTATACATGTTATTGACAAACGGAATGTCTGATTTATCTTTATCTTCTTCTCTGAAAACTGTTAACGGTGATTTTTAAGGTTTATATGATATTATTTCGTAGCAATTTCCTTCGTGTTTTATTACTTTTTATAGAAAAGTAAGTGTTTAAAGGATTTATTGAGAGAATGCATATGAAATTGGTTTAAATGCAAAATCGAGCTTATTACGTGTTTTTATCGATGATTTTTCCATCAATATATATGGTTCTACATTTTGCACGCTTTGATTATCTTGTAGGTACGCTTGCATGGCAATGAAGGAGCTTAAACGATGTTCTGTTGAAGATTAAATAGAAGGAGAAAGATGCATATTGAATTTGGAGTGAAGATAAAGGAAGCTTTGAAGAAGAACTAAACGCGTTTATCTCCGTTCGGCTTGGATCAAGGCGTCCAACTACATGGATCAAGCGTCCAGAAGAACCAATGGATTCAGGATTGACAGATATTTGGTGAACGAGCGTCCAAAAAGTAATAGGACGGGCGTCTGATCCAGCTCGGCCCGACTCGAAGAAATCCAGCACAGTGGACGGGCGTCCGACAATCCAGACGGGCGTTCACCCTTTTAAACGGGCGTCCAGTCCGCCGACTTCAGCGTAGCCGACTTAAAAACCTATTTATAGTCGCGCGTTTTTCAACCCTAAAAACAACACATTCACCGTCACGCCGCCAGCCCCTTGAAGCGACTTTTCCGAGTTTTTCCTACTTTAAACATCTTTTCTTTTACTTTTTACTTATAGTATTTGCATATAAACGATGAATAAAGGCTAAGCGATTTGAACAAGCGTGTGAAGCCAATCTCTACAACAACTTGATTTCGATTCTTGGATGCTTTGTGAGTTTTAATTAACGTTTGTTTCTTTATTATGTGTTTATTTGTTATGCAATTTATATCGAGAGATGGTTGCTTTGTGATGTTTAACGTTTGATGAAAATCGTTGTTAAACTCTAGATCACCATATTAAAGATTGGACTTTTAACCTAAAAATAACGAGAGTTGTTAGGTTGAATATCTAGGTTGCTAGATTGAGAAATCTTACACCTTTGTTATGGAGCGTTAATCTTTAAGATCGAGAGATGAAAGATTAATAGGCGAATTATCTACGAGAGTAGAATTCATACCTTTGATAGGTGAACCACATCTTTATTAAATCTTCACTAAACGATCTAGGGTGAAAATTGAGAGTTGCGGATAGGTGGATCAATGCTTGTTCTTCGTTAAAATTAATTGAAATTATCTTTGTGCCTTGTTCTTCGTTGTTATTTTAGAAGTTTATTTTTCTTTTAGTTATAGATTAGATTTATTTAGTTAGTTTAGGTCAAAGAACTATATTTCCGGCTTTGGATTGACAACCTCTCTCGTCCAGCTTTATTGTTTTTTCGTTTTCGTTTTAGTTATTTCTCGTGACAATTTAGAAAAATTAAGAACTAGACCAACCTCGATTCCCTGTGATTCGACTCCAGTTGTAACTACTATACTACGATCCCTGCATTTGGGGTAAACCGGATTATTTTTATTACTTGTTTGTTTTTCTTAGATAAAATCCGTGAACAAAAACCAACCACACAACAGCTAAAAAATTCCCCGTTGACAACCCTCAATTCAAGAGGAGGCTTGAGTACAAGGTATAAATTAATAAGCAAGTGATTGTAGTTGATGAAAACCGGAGACATTCAAATATTTTTCGTAATGATACATTCTTGATTTAGTACAAGACTTAATTTGTGAAGTTCGGTAGGGGTGGGAGACGGATGTTTTTCGTCATTCTAAAATGATAACGTTTTCCTCGGTTATTTTTACGGATTCCAGCGGAGCTATTTGGTGGGAATATACATCATGGCCTTTTTCCATCTACCTCTTCTTTGAGCAACTCATACATTCACCGATCGACTATTGGGGATACACTCTTAGCTGGGATATTTTTCTTTTCGATGCCGAAATGGATTTCCAATATTTGAGAAGAATCTATACGCCTATTCCTTCCTTAGGTTCTCTATGCTGCTGACATGTATATATAGATGGTGGTTTAGATCCGTGGACGTTGTTTCTATTGGAAGCCGCGTCATATTTTTAAGATTTTGTACGATGCGGTCTACCCAAGATTGGTCATTGAAAATATACTCCACGGTTTCAGGTGAGTTTTTCCATATTTCTTTTTGTTCTGATATACTCCTAACATTTACTCAGATTCTATGATGGTGAAGGTGATTATGTGATTGAAAATGTGTTAATCTACATTAAAGAGGGCAATAACAAATTTAGATTGATTATTTACCAACTCGAAGTTGTTTACTTACCGTAGCATGCAACTTTTGTTAACATCGAGTCGGGTTTTTTTTTTACTTGCAACTTTTGTTAGGGTAAAGCACTTGCCTAAAATACTAGATACACATACTTTAATCAATAGATACATGTGTGGATCGAGTCAACGTTGTTATTCTTTGATGATTCTTGCAATACCGTGAAAATGAGGAAGTAAACTACAAAAATTCCCAAATTGTCAGAAAATTATTGTGCCGTGAAGTTGGTCACATTGAAAACGGATAAAGCTACTAATGTTGCCAAAATCAAAGCCATGGTACATACTCCAATTCTCTAATTAAGAATATGCGGTGCAATTAGTAAGTTTTAAAACAGTTAGTATCAAAAAGTTCAAAAGATTGGGAATGAGGAAAATCTTCTGTCTTGGGTTGATTAGATAGCGGGATGGTGCTTAACGTGGATTTCGCCCACCATGAGGATACCCAAGTGGTGGTGAATTAAACACCTTTATCACATTCTTTACCCTTTTAAGTTTTTGAAGTTTTTAGCTTTAATTCTTTTGTTCTCTTGAAATATTGTACAAATTATGTAAGTCAATTCAACACTTAGTAAGAAAAACTATTCTTGAAGTTGAAGATATTCTCTTTGCTTTCTTTAATAGTAAGACATGAGTGGAAAATCAAAGCAGAGAGCTTTTAGGTTGAGGAGAAACATTTGGCATGGAATTTAGTTACAGGGAACCATCGGTTGTTGGTTTTTTTTTTTTTTTTTTTTTTTTTTTAGTAATGAGATTTGTTCATATAATGTGGAGCTTTGCAATGTTAAGTTTGAAATTTCATATAGTGCGGAGATTTATAATAGCTTTTTTTAGGAAGATTTATAATAGTTTTGCATGCATGCTTTAGTTGTTTAGTTGATGAATGTTGTGGCTCTTATGTAGTAATTGGGGTGGGAGTGAGGTCGTGGTAATGGGTTAAGAATTGGAGATGACAAAGTAAATAGAGGGGTTTGAAGGTTTTTATTTGGTTTTGGTGAAGACGGGAATCATGATCATTCTAATTTGATGGTCTTATTGTTTCAAAGGCTTTATTTACTTAATTTTATCTTTTGGGTTGACACGCAGTCAGTCACTTCTATCACTTATAAGGATTATCAATTTTTTTTGAGAAGATGATTATCAATTTTCAACTGCTGAAAAAATGGAATTGTGTGAATTTTTTCCCATCGTTCACAGATTTATTGACAGTTACTTTTTCGCCTTCTGCGTAGATTTATCTTTCACCAACAAAGAATTAGTGGTTTTTTTTATCCTACGCATCCATATTAAGTTGCTCTAACATGGTTCTTATTTCTCACTTCGTTGGGAATCAAAGAAATAATGAGTTAAAGCATAATTGTCGTACACAATTATGATAGGTTACACTTTTCTTTTCATTATTGCACAAATTAAACTTATTCTATGTTTTTATGATTAATATCATTTTTTTTATATGTTACTTTCTTTAAGCACAATATTTTTTCATAACATATTATTTTTCTTCGATGTTTATTTTTTAAATTTAACGTTCTCCGTGTATCGCACGGGTTTTCTACTAGTATCAATATATTCTCATAACAATTTCGTGATGCAAATAGAATCCGTCAAATTTTAATTACCACGCGGTTGGGGGCGGTTCCACCTTGAATGATTTGGGTCAATCGACCTGCTAAAAATGTATGTATACGGGAGGGAAAAAAATTAGGTACGAATATATACGTGAGATTAAGTCACAGGGATTGCCAAATACGTATGCCCTTGGCCGTCAAAATGCCTAGCCTTTAAAAGCGCTCCGTTTTTTTTAATTGGACACCACAACTATATAAAATACAGACGGTAACACCCTTGGCATGACATATTGTGTTTACAAACGATGAATTTATCTTTGGCACCATACTTGCATTTTCTTTACCACGCTTGGAATCGACTTTGAGACAGTCGATTCTAAAATCGATACAAAAAATCAATACTTACATGAGGTGGAAGTAGTTGCCAAGTGTGGTTCAACGGATAACTTTGTTGACATAAGTATATGCATGAATAAGTGTGGTGTCATAGGTAAATTAACCGAGACATGTGTTATGAAACCTCGATTCCTTGTTTAAAATACTTTAAGGGTACTATACGTGCTTATGCGCTTGCCCAACGTACTTTAAGGGTATATGCATGCTCCTACATGCTTATGTGTTTGCCCAATTATGATTAGAAAGGTAACAATTACTAGCATGTATTGTACGGAGTACCATGGGTTCCTAAGTTCTGTGTCGGAGGTATGACTGGTTATGCTAACCACATTGTTCTCAAGACGACGGTCCCTAAGTCCTGTGGGTCACCAAAAATTACGTGCCCTTGCTTTGACATGACTTTGAATGATGTGAACAGAGATGTGTCACCAATCATATGTCTAAAGCACCTGATGTCTAAATACCATTTAGTGGTACTCTTCATGGTTTTCAAACACACCTACATCACATAAATAATTCTTAGGTCACGTATCTTCGGCATCCTCCATCGTCTTTAGCTTATCGAAAGTTATAGAGAGGTAAATGCTACCAGTATTAACATGTTTTATCTTTATTTGCACAACCTTTATACAAATTAAAGGTTGTATCCTGATTTTGTTTGGACTAATAGACACATTAAATCAAAAAAGAAATTGGGATCCTAAATTTTGATTATTTTTCAATGGCCTCATGGTCTTAATGTCTTATAAGCCCGTGCTCAAGGACAGTTTGTCAATCTTGCCCAAATAAAATGAAAATGAATCGTTTAAACCCTGAACGAATTGATAGGAAGTGAAATTACACACACATATTGAATGGTGGATCCATGAATTTGGTCCGTTAAAACTGTATTTTTCCAACAAAACTAAATTGTTTATGTAAGAAAAAAATCTGAATCTCAATGATGTCATGTGATTTCTGAATATGCCGTATATGTCCCTCTACACCTAGTATTTCATTATTATTATTATTATTATTATTATTATTATTATCATTTTTAACTGTTCTTTAGGAAAGTCCAACAGTACTTTCTCATTCCTAAACTAATTAATCTTACTCTTAGCGTAGTTTGTTAAGATTGAAGATCAAATCAAGAATCAAATATAATAAGAATCAAATCAAAAATAATAAGATCGTTTGTTAACCAGATACATCTAAAACATTAAAATGTTTGAGTTTACGACTTTGCCCTTACAATGTTTTTATATACTAGGAAAATAAATATTATACATGTGAAGCATACATAAATAATCAATTACAACAAAATTACGTTAGAAGGTTTCTTTAGCAAAATATTTGTTTTCTTTTACAAACGATACTATAGTGTAACTATAAAATTTTCAAATATAATATTTTGGTATTTTTGAGTTCTAATTTCATAACATTTGTAGAATTAGAAAGTATTATATAAATATTAGGCACTTATTACTTTTAAAAAAATTAACACGTTATACTACCATTATATTATAAAAATATAAAATCAGTAAAATAAACAGATTTGTAAAATAAATAAAAAAACAAAGCAAAAAGAAAAAACAATTGATGCAGGAACAAAATTCGTTGGACATAAAATTTTTTTTAAAATAAAGGTGATGGGGAATAACTTTAAAAACGTGGGATGTAAAAAAAAAAATCAGCGTTAAGTGGTTGGTTTATCGCTTAATTTTTCCACATTTTTATACAGCAAATTCAGATGCTCTTAATAATTTAAGTGGGGATAAAAAAAATGTTATCAAACACCACTTATAGTAACTAACACTTATTGTTTTAAGAATAAGTACTTATTGGGTTAAACAAACACCCCCTTAATAAGACCAAAGAATCCAACCCCCACAATGGGCTACGATAGCATTTTGGTGAAAATTTGCCTTTCACCTCTTTGCTGACAGCTGGCGCTTTTTCTTTTCTTTTTTCAATTTTTTTTATAATGATTATTGGTAAGACCAATAAATGGTTCCTTAATATACAGATCTATGTTGTACGAACACGTCGTACGATACGATTTGGGCACGATGACACGGCTAATTGCAAAAAATAAAAATCACGCCGCGTTTCCGACATATTAGATCAACTCTGTGAGTATGTAAAATAGATATTCGGCCTTTACATAGTGCCAAAAAAATTGCGGTTGAACATTAAAAATCAACGGCTGAAAATTATTGTTTATTAACCAAAAATATAAATTTGATAAGGTCGTTAATGCATTAACGCTTCAGTTGAAAAAACTTAAATAAAGAAAAATAAATTTAAAAAATAGGTTCGGGCGTGCCGGGGAGTGTCGGTGCCGTGTTGTGGAGTGTCGGTACCGTGTTTGAGGCGTGTCGGCTATTTTAATTTTAAATTATGGTTTCGGAGCGTGTTGTGTCGTGTGTTATTTTGGACACGACGCACGTCGATCAGATTGAAGTATCGGTCTTTCATGTATGATATATAAATATGAGATGCCTTCTTACAATGTTAAGTTATTTCCAAAATGCTTGGGTTCAGGAGTGTCGGAGTGTGTTGGTGTTATATTGTTGAGTATCGACAGTGTGTTGGAATTTTGCAGGATATTTAAATTTTATATAATATTAATTTAACCACCCAACACATAACGAACATGTGTTGGAGCGTGTTGTATCGTGTCTAAAGACGAACCTCACACGATAGTGTAAAAAATATATAGTCAATATGTTTTTTCCTTAAAACCGCGCCACGCGTTTACATGTTTAGATCAACTCAGTGAGTATGCAAAATAGATATTTGACCTTTATATAGTGCCAAAAAAAGGCGGTTGAACATTCAAAAAGAATCATCGGCTGAAAATTATTGTTTATTAACCCAAAAAATATAAATTTGATAAGATCGTATCTACTAATGTTTCCGTTGAAAAAAACTTAAATAAACAAAACTAAATTTACAAAATAGGTTCAGGCCGGAGAGTGTTGGTGCCGTGTTGTGGAGTGTCGACATCGTGTTTGAGGCGTGTCAGATGTTTAAATTTTAAATAACGGTGTCGAGGCGTGCTGTGATGTGTGTTACGTTGGACACGACGCACATCGATCAGATTGAAGTGTCGGTGCACCATAGACAGATATAAATACAAAGACGTCCCTTACAATGTAAGGTTATTTCCAAAATGCTTGGTTTAGGAGTGTCGGGGTGTGTTGGTACCGTATTATTTAGTATCGACGATGTGTGTTGGAAGTTTGCGGATATTTGAATTTTATATACTAAGACTAAGATAACATTATTATTAAATAAAATACCCCTCAAAACAAAGAAAAACCTAAGCTGACATTATTATTAACCTAAAACAAATATATACTCACAAAGAAAAGGACGAGGGTGGTTTCCTTTTCCGGCGGTGGTTGAACCCCTTCTCCTCCTGGTCGTCACTCCTCTGCTCCTTTGATGTCCGATTTGATCTTCTACAGGCGGAAAGATGGCATATTTCAGGCCTGGCTACATGATCTACGCATGTGTGCGGTTCAGATTCATTCTCGATGGTGCTTTGCTGGAATTGTACTCGAGTGTTTTTCCAAATCCTCAGAGTAGTTGGGGAAAAATGACTGATTGCTGTAGCTTGAGTCATGCATGTGGTCTGTTGAGAAGAATATTGGCCATCTTCCGTACAGGTTAGCTTTTTCCTTAGATCGAACAGCAGTTTTTTGGTGGGGAGGGGTTGATGCTTCGGGTCAGAATTATTGGCCTTTAAATAGGACCACCAGCTTGTTTCAAATAACTCTCATACTACTATCGCTTTTCGATCGGATTTTACAAGAAAAAACATCGGCTCTCTGGGTGATTCGAGATCAAGAAATTCCTTCTTGGTATGTTTTGAAGATTCTACATGTAGGTTAGGCATAATCTTTATGGTTTTATTTCCTTAATTCACATGCATGTTGTGTTATACTCTGGGTTCAGTGTTGTGGTTGCATAATAGCTTTGCTTTTTCCCTTACTTGACATCCATGGTATGTTACAATCTGGTGTGCAGCCATGTTTTGTATACCATATTATCATTTATTTGCTGATACAAATGTTGTTTGTATCGCTTGTGTATGTTCATGTGATATTGCTTGCAAATATTTCAAATGAACTGTTCTCTTACTCGAGAAATTAATAAGCGTTGTACACTTAATGACCTTTGGATAAATGTTTGCTTAAGGCTTCCTCTTTTAGTTTTGGTTGGAGCGGCTCTAAGTAGTACAAAAAACCTACTTTGCGTTTTCAGAGCTTTACCTAGGTATTTAGGCTCCAGCCTGATTTTATAGGTTCATATACACGTACTAAAGTCTTCTTCAAGTCTTACATGCATGTTTCTGCAGGGTTTTGTCAGCTTTTTTAAAGGCTGCAATCCTGTTGTCAAGGCTTGTATTCTTCTTCATATGGTTTGTTGTGTTTTAGTTGGTAGCATGTACCTAATATGGTTGTATCTGGGCTTCTATTATGTGGTTGTAGCTCCATTTTCCTGTTACGTGGTTCTGCCCTTTGTATTTATAGCACGGCCTGTTTCCTTTGAGCAAAAACAAATTAAAGTTTGTGCTTTTAGCTGTTTCTTCATGTGTTTCGCCATGTCTGTGCACCGTTCTGAGCTTTGCTTATAAGTTGCCACCTATTCCTTAGTGGATTGCTTCTGATTTCTTTTGCTGTGCTTTGTTTGCAACTGCAGGAGTATTGCATGCTAGGACAGTGGACTTCGTACCTAAAATCTGTTGAGGATGGCTGCTTCACAGGTAATGTGTTGATGTGTTGCCCCTATACCTTAGCATCTTTGCTGCAGTCCTGCTTCATTTGTTAAACATTGTTGGTTGTTTATTCCTTGTTTCTTTGGAGTGTCCTCCGGCTAGGGTTTTTACTTGGTCAGCCTACATAACTTGGGAAAAATAGATAGGCCGTACAGTAGTTGTTGCGTAGGCAAAGTAGGGTCTTTGTTTCAGTCCATGTTGGGTGCCAAATATATTTACCCTTCTAAGGCATATAGGCATGGTGCAATCCTTAGATGGAGGGCTAAAAAGCGCAAACATAAATTACGCTTTAAACTTTCAAACATGTAAAGTAATAAAAAAAACCTATCCGGCCAGTTGACCGGAGAAAATACTTGTACCCCTGCTTATGCTCATGAACCAAGCGTTCCCAAGCCTAATACAAATGAGGTCCACCCAGAAATGCTTCGTGAATCGGACCTTGCGTTGCTCGCTCCATTGATTAGCAGCATTTCTCTAGAAACTCCCACCTCACCATACCATTTGCACAACTATGTCGGGCCTTCTTCGGGCCAACAATTGTCTGCTCATATAGGAAATAGCTCACTAGCAAGCTGTTCAAACTCTGATATGCTGCCTCCTTATGATGCAAACATTGAAAGGGCAAAAAAAATAAAAAAAATGGAAAGAAAAGCGTTCTACTCGAACCCCAACAGTTTCAGACCCGATAAACCACCTTGTTTGTACAACAGCTCTAGCCCCCCTAGCTGCTTCAACAAATAATAAATGTAGAAACCTACTTACGGTGATTGCAGAGAAGAGTGACGTGCTGGAACCAGCCCCTAATTGCCCTTATTGTTGCGCCAAAAAGTTTGCTCATGAAACTAAAAATTTCTGCTGCTCGTCTGGTGATGTAGTTTTAGCCAGTACTAGCTTACCTTCCATTCTTGTGGATCTTATTACAGCCCAAAATTCTGAAGCTACAGATTTATTACCTTCCATTTCGCATTCACATCTTTAGGAGCTACATATGATAAGGAACTAGCTAAGCGAAATAAAGGGGTTTACACTTTTAGAGTGCAAGGTCAGGTATACCATTTCATAAATGATCTAATTGGAATTGATGATCAGTGCAATAATTTACAGTTCTACTTTCATGATACCCAATATGAAAAAGCAAACCGCCTAAGACGCCCTAACGATCGCTTGAGATGATCAGTAGACAAAATCTTAATGATCTTTAGTGAGAACCCGTATGCTCGCTTCTTTAGAGCCTTAAGTGGCACTCCAAATATTGAAGAATTAGATATTGTGCTCTTTTGCAACCCGACTATTGATCAAAGAGTTTATAACAAGCCTGCACGATAGACACAAAGTTCTTTGGTATCTTCGGTGATTGTTCGTAAAACCAAAGAAAGAAGTATAAAGGTCTACGCATATAAGGCCAACCACTTTCTATCCAAAATTATTATGGATGTTATGACCCTCTCCAATACCCTCTTATGTTTCTTTATGGTCAGCTTGGGTGGCACCAAAGCATAGGTAAGCAAGGTGTTAAGGGAAAAAATAGGAAAAGAAAGAGAATGGATGAAAATTGTTACCTTATCCAACCAAATAATGTTGAATCTGCTTCTGATTTATTACAAAAAAAGATACTACATTAAACGCCTTGTTGGATGATCCAGCGTACGTGTCTATAAGAGAATATTATTGCTATAAATTTCAAATTAGAGAAAATGATGCATCTTATTTACTACACTTTGGCAGACTGTTTCAACAGTACGCTGTGGATATGTTTGTTAAGTTAGAAACACAGAGATTAGATTACTTTAGGTTACAACAAAAAAATATTAGGCAAGATGATCGGCCTTTTCTAAGTGTCCAATCTCACCGGCAGTGTACCGGGTCAACTGTAGCCTAGAATTGGTGAGTCAAGGTCGTATCCCACAGGGAATCTGGTCGAGTACCAAAGTCGGTCTCGTCCCTAGTTCAGGTCAACACAAATATTGAACGTGGTGATTTGTCAGATCACCGGTTCTACAAACTAACTAAACACAAAACAAAGATTTTAAACTATATAAAAGAGATAGCCGAGCTATGATCCAATCAACTACTCTTTAACCCTAACTCGCTTCGAAGTGTTTCGACAAACTCTAATGTTCTCGGCATCGCTGAAAGGGTGTCGCCTCCTATTTCCGAAACTAAGCGCCAATTTCAACAACCTAGTTTCCTATGTCGAATTCAACAGTCCGCTGACCGGATTTAACTGACCCGACACGGTCTACGCTCTATAAGACGCTCGTTAACAACGATATAAACCTCACACACGAAACCGAATCTGAACAACTCAGTCGGTTTTACACGGTGATCCTAGAACCCCTTTTCCCGTACCCTCTCGCAAAATACATATGTAAAGAAGCCACGTGTGATACGATTATCGAGTCACGAGTTCAACAAACGTCATTAGGCATAAGTTCTAGAACAATAACAACACCGAGAATCTAACAATCATAACATCAAAACACTTCAATCAACGAGCTAAGGATTCGATTTTGAAGGCTATCACATAACTCGACTATCGGGAAACTAGCTACTCATCATAACAAGCAAAATAAAAGAAATCAACAATCAAAGTTAACAAAGATCAAGATAAAAAAGCAAGAACAATAAAGGAAATTGAAATACCAAATATATTATGCCGTAGATAGTCGAATCTCCGAGCCGAATCCCGTCAATAACTCGTCAAGCTATCTTCGAGAATCAACGGATTACAATGATCTACAACTAATCTATGCTAATATACCTCTAAACTAATCTAAGCTAAGGAAAACTGAAGAAAAACGCAGCAAAATCGATCTAAAAGAAGAGGGGATCCTCATCTAGATCAAATGAGGGGGTATTTATGGTGTTTTTTCAGATCTGACTCACAAAGGGAGCGCTGTAGTACAAAGCGCCCTTTGTCAAAAAATTCCATGAAGAAAACGGTTCAAAGAAGTTTCTAAGCCAAAAACCGCATCTTAGTGTTGAAATAGTGTCCTAAACCCAATCGGGTTGGACCGGATCCGACCGGTCGGATCATTTATACTATTTCTTTATGTTTATACATATATTAAATGGCTTTTCATTTGTCATGTATACGTTTTTTTAAGAACCAATTATGAATTGTTATATGATAACGCCCTTAGTGTTAAAATCGTGATAGAGAAACCATGATAGGCGATTATGGTTGATGAGATCTCTAATCACTTTAATAAGTTTGATACTTAAATGTCTCTAGGCGATGTACTATTAAACAGGGCATTGATAGTATAAAACAGACTAGCACGTATTGGATGTCTTCTGTCTTTAAGGCGGTGGATAGATCTCGCTCTATCGAAGTGTAGAGACACTTGGATATGACGTGGACGTGTATTAGAGAATGCGTCGTTAGATCGACCCACTTACACGTATAAGTGTCACACTATGTGGCGGTTGTGTAATTATCCTTTTGACCGAGTCTTCATGGCATCACGGTGTGGATTGTCATGCTTTGACACTATTGAGGTTTCCCCTAGCCACGGGGCGATCATGCGGTAGTGATTGGGTATGATACTGAAGCATGCGGAGTATACATGATTGGTCGTCCGGGAATCGCGTATCCTATGATTGGGATCGAATATCCGAAATGGCCTTCTTATAAGGAATGTCCTGTTCTCGTGAATCTTTGCAAAGTGGGAGTAAACGAGTTACTTCGAGAGAGCATGATATCCAGATTATAAGATACGGTCGTTGATGTTTTGACACTCGACTAACGACCGTATGGATATTATTACAAATGATAGGATTGTAAGTTACACGGTAATCGCTTTCACATGAAAGGTAGTAGTCATTGCATTTGACTCTTCCGATGATTGGGGTCACGGTGTGTTGCTGACGCGCTATCCCGTGATCGTTAGGCATGAAGGGCATTTTCGTAATTTGCACTTTGTGTCTACGGCCAACATATTCGAAGCCTATCGGGTCACACATACATAAGAACATCTAACCGGATTAAAGTGTGGTTATAGATGATAACCAAATAAGGAAAGTTTATCTCCGAGACTATAAAGGTTATAGTGGTAAATTAATATGGTGGTATTTATTTATTATGAATAAATAAAATACAAGATATTAATTATATTAATTAAAGAATATTCGGATGCCAAAATGTTGGCTAAAGGTGGCGCATAATTTTGGAGTGTATAAGATACACTTGGATTGTGCAATTTAATTA
Organism: Gentiana macrophylla; assembly: GCA_026214975.1. Classification (NCBI taxonomy): domain Eukaryota; kingdom Viridiplantae; phylum Streptophyta; class Magnoliopsida; order Gentianales; family Gentianaceae; genus Gentiana; species Gentiana macrophylla. Next base: position 52,625 of record JAOBSW010001207.1, on the reverse strand, counting down.
ATGGTATTACTAAATATTAATATTAGATATTAATATATATAAATATATATATATGTATTTGTGTACATGCGTGTGTGTGCATATATGTGATATGCATGTGCACTTGTGTATAATTATATTTATATAGATTTATTTGTGTAATATATATATGTGATATATACACACGTGTAAATTGATTTATGGTAATAAGATAAATATTGTCAATATATGATCTTGACAATATCTTGGGAATATTCAATATAAGATATTGATGATATCCTAGATTTATTTAATATGAGATATTATAATAAATGAGATAAATCAATCAATTGTATTTTCCTTATTTTATTGGGAAAAGGTTTTCTTCTCCTCCACTCTTCATTGAGGCGCCACATTACACTATAAATATAGTGTGGGTGTCAAGCTCTTTTATACATCATATTTCCAAGAGCTAATAGTTCTTGTGTAAAGTAGAGCATCCTATGGAGAGTTGGAGAGAGGGAAAAGACCGGTCTAAGAACCGGAGTTTTCCAATAGCAATCCATGATGGGATTTCATGGGTCATTCGTGTGGACTAGCGGTGAGGCCCGAACACTTGGGCGCTCTACATGCGAACTACTCTCCTTAGACGGTCAAAGCGTCGATCTTTTAGATCAACCAAGGTAACCACCGTCTCACTATCTATTTGTTTATTGCTTAAACGAAGTCGATCTTGGGTAAAAGGAAATCAAAATTTTAAATTCATTGCGTTCCCGCGTAGATTTCCTAACAAAGGTATCGAGAGAGAGCTTGAGCTTAAGCAATAAGCATGTTATTATCGTAGTTAATTTTATCGTTTAAATCACGTAATTAAAAGATGAAAGATTTTTGATTTGCAAAATTGATACATGAAAAGAAAAAAAAAAAAAAAAGGGGATCGGGTGGTGCTCGCCGATCAAGCGGCGGCACCACCACCGGCGGCGGCAAGCGGGCGGCGGCGGCGAAGAGAGCAACTCTGCCGCCGGCGATCGGTGACCGGTCAATCTTTGGCGGATCTCCAAATTTTTGTTTTGTGTATTTTGTGATTCAATATGGTTCATAGTTGTGATTAAAATATCCTTTGTTTAGTTGTGTCGTGTACACAACCAATGGTTCAAATAATTTGGCCATTGGGATGCCACATGACATTAAAATAATAATGGCTTTTCCAAAATTTGTTTGGAATAGCTTAGCCTTTTCCAAATATTTGATTTGGGAAAAGCTTGGCTGTGCCACTTCCAAAATTTTGATTTTGGAAAGTGGCGAAACTAAAACCAAAATTATTCGCCTTTCCAAATATTTGATTTGGAATAGCCAGATCCTTTTCAAATATTTGATTTGTAAAAGGCTTAGCTTGCGCCACTTCCAAAATTTTGATTTTGGAAAGTGGCTGAACTTAAGCCAAATTTGGTTTAGAAAACTAAAAGCGTCCCTTTGATTACGAATCGAAAGGAAAGAAACAAAAGAGAAATAATTTTAATTTTGATTTATTTTGGAATAGTTCTAATTAATTAAAATTAAAATTAAAATCGATTTAAAATTAATCGTTAATTTTATTTCGATTAAAATCATTTAATTAATTAAATGTTAATTAGTTAATTGATTGGATAAAATTATTTAATAGATTAAATGTTAATTGATTAATTAAGACGCAAGTAGTTAAATTTTAATTTTATCTTTTTCATAAGATTTTATTGTATGGATTAGATATAGTAGATATAATATGATTATATGGACTCGATTGATCGCTGACTCAATCGATAGGATAGATGTGAATGATTTAATTTTTCTGTTGGTTTAAAAATTGTCCTGAGTAGTTATGAAGAACGTGACCTAGTTTATTTTCTGCGTTTATCCCATTCCTTGACTCCCTTCTGTGCGGCGGGTGTATTTATTTTATTAGATAGAATTAAATGTAACAAGAATGGAGCGAGAAGATGGAGACCAAAGAAAGACAAAAAAATAAAGATCCCATCGGAGAATGGCGCATTAAAGATCCTATTGGCGGTTGCATTACTGCTTAGATTGTGACCAGCGGTTTAAATCGATTTGTATTCGAAACCGCACTCTAGGAAAAAATCCATGATCATACCGGTTACTTTACGTATTTATTTATTTTGTGCTTGTATTTATTTTATATGATACGATAGATGCATGACTAGGCACGATCTAGATAAATGTGTATGATGTATGTCTATAGAGATAGATATATTTGATGAGACCGTAATTAAATTAATTAAGAGAATTAATTCAAAATTAATTAAGTGAATTAATTTACAATTACTCCCACAACAAAAATCGAGTTATAATATGTCTCCCAATATTATAGTGACGGTGAAGAGCCTTGTTCGGATCCAACTGATCGCCCACGCCGGGAGTTGACCTACCACGGGTATATCGTCATTATCGAGATATGATCGTTATGAGATCTCATGAATACTTGGGTTACGACTCGACTAAGAATCTTGCGGTGATTGGCCCACGCCGGGACCGTCGATTTTAGAGACATAAGGTTGACTACCACATGTAGGCGATGTGAATCCAAAGAGTTGACTAGTCAAACCATCGGAAGTCGCGTTAGACGCGATTGGTAAGAAGTATCTACCCGTCCGAAATTGACCCGGTCGATCGCCCACGTCGGGATCGAGTCAACTAGATAGGATTCCAAATTTTAAAGGATTTTGAAAAATTCTTGAAAGTCAATTGGGAGTAGTTGACTAGTGGGAGCAAAATCATAATCCCAAAGACCATATTTGATTTTGCGTGTATAGACAACAACACTCTTTTATCTTCATTTTTATGTTGTAGTTTTAGCAAACTTTATATTTATGTTTTATTCTCGATTAGTAAAACCAAATTATGACTGTTAATTTTGAGAAACGTTCTCAAATATGGTTAAGTAATTTTAATTCTTTTAAAAGAAGCAATGGCATGAGCAATCCCGTTATAGTAGTTAGAGACAAGGAGATTACATAATTGATGCAGTGCTCCGAGACTTTAATTATTAATGAAAGCGAAGCTCATTATATGATTAAATCATTTGAAATAAGTTTCAACGAATTAGTCATATATTGGATACGATCCAAGATGATCATTCAGTCATACGATGAAAATTAATTCAAACGTTGGATAAGAATGACTACATCCAATTTTGGAAAGGTTGTTTTCAAAATTGTAAGATTTAAGTATCGACTTATTTCTTTAATCATTGCTTAAAGGTTAATTAAATAGTTAATGTTTTAAATACGATTTAAAAGGTCAAGTAAACTATTTAATAAACTTTAGATTTTCTTTATGAAAGGAAATCAAGACATAGCTCATGTGATTTTCTTAAGTCTTATGAAGACTACACTAAGAAATATTTACAAGTGCTTAAAGGATTAAAAAAAAAGGGAAGGTTAGGGCATGTGCTTAAATATAGAGCTTATTGAAGTTTCTATTCTAGGCAAGTGAGTTGAGATAAATCATCTAAGTTCAAAGTCAACTCTAAGATATATGATATCTTACGAGTCCGATTAAATTAGAAAGATTAAATACGAGATATGGAAGGTGAAGCAAATGTTGTAATACTTACCATATTCGGATCTAGTAAACCGATAAGGAACTAAATAAATGTTATTATGTTCGGTTCTTATGAAGAACACACTTTCGATTATCTATTAGGATTTAGTAGACATATTCAATTGTAAAGAATAAATGTTATTCCGATAAAGTTGGAAGGTCACTGAATCTAACATACTAGATTGTTATCACTATATAGTTGATATATGTGATGATCTCAACTAAATATTTGTATGGCTGTTATCCTTAATATCTGTGGTTGTTCTAGACATAGTCTCTCTGGAAGGGAAGCGTGTAATCAAACGTCATTCTGATGATGTTGAACCATATGATTATGAATCATATAGGTAATACGTATCTTATCTAAAGATGACTAAAATACCCTTTTATGAAAAGGTTATAAAATCTAGAAAAATTGTCTAAAGCCTAAACATACCGATGTTTGTTGGCTTGTGACAATTAATGCTAAAAATAATTGTTTGTTAATCTCTATGACTATTTTTAGAAATAGTTGAATGTACTTATTGAAGTACGACAATTCGGAAAGCCTGAAAAGTTTGAGCTAGTACGAATATGAGATTGACGAGCTACTTAGGAATTAATCTTCAATTGGATTGAAGTAATTAATACCTGAAGGGTGTTTCAGAAGTCGTCTGAAAAGGAATAAGATTCTCCCTTCAAGGATACCATCTTTGGGATACGCAATTAGATTGTGTTCCCAAAATGGAAATAACACTTTATATGATAAAGGTGTGACGCAAGCCATGCGAAATATCCCTTACCCGCTTCGGGATAGTGCCCTTATACTTAACCGAGTTCCAAAGAATAAAGGTTGAATAAATTCCATATTAGATATGGAAGAGGATAATGTCAAATCTGTCTTAACCGATGATTTGAAGTTGTCATAAGCAAAGTCAGAAAGGCTTGGAGCCTAGTACGACATATGCAACTTTGTGGAATATCTCAGCAAGTATGCTAGATATTATTTACTGGTCCGCGGAGCAAAAGGTGTTTGTCTCCAAACATGCTGTCTTCTAGAGGAAGTGTTTCTTCCAAAAGAAAGCAGTGGGAGTGAATCGGATCTCAAAACAGCTTTGAGATCCACAAAGATATATTCAACCATTGGAACATGAGCGGCGCCGCATAGCGATGAGGTGTAGATCATCGCCAAAGGCACACAAAGTTCTCAAAGTCTCGGATAACCTCAAGCCTGAAAAGGTCATTGGTATGTTCATCTTGAAGAATGAATATCTCACGACTTATGAAAGAATGTTTGAAAGGCAAGATTGTGAGATATGGCTGAAGCCATAATATATGAATTAGATTCCATCGGTGACAACCAGGTTGCGAACCTAGTCTGCCTTACCTAAGGAGTGTCCTGAAAGGTGACATGGATAGTAATATGATTACCATAAGGCTATAGTGATGGTGAAGGGTATGAGGTGTAAACCTTGTAATTACCTTTATCTTTGCCAAATGAGCCCAGGGCCTATTCGGATGATGCTTGTTATAACTTCGTTTCATGGCTATATGATAGTGTTGAAGCCGTTGGGCATATAGCTCAATGTTCATAGACGTAAACATGATATGTAAGCTCGTGAGATCCATTTATGGACTCAAACAAGTTTCTCTAGACAATTTCTTTGTTTGATAATCAAAGGCGTTTGATTTAGTCAAAAGAAGGATATGCCCATGTGCAAGAAGGATAGTGGGAGTGTGTTATGATTTTTGAGCAAGGTATTAGATATCTATCTCGAGAATTATCACCCCATGTCACAGTCAATTAATGTTTGGTAATTCAAGATCTTTACGAAAGCACTTGGATTAGCAGTTCTTATTTTAGAAATGAGAATCTATAGCGATAGATTTAGCTGCTGTTAGATTATTGTTTACCTATATAGATGTGATGCTAAAAGAAGTTTAGCATAGATCGCAAGATCTATCTGTGTTAGGACGTTGGTCCTAAAGATAAGGTGAAAGATGATGCTTATGGAAGGTTTCCTTCGCTGCTGCGATAGGAACCATCTTATAGGTGATGCCGGATGTTCATAATTCATGAATAGTCATGAGCAAGTATGAAAGTAAATCTGGTAGATGTCGAGAATATCCTTAAACAAGTTAAGGAAAGTTTCCTAGTTTATTGAAACTTGGAATTAAATAAACGTAGATATACTGAGGCGTATATCCCGAGTCTTATGAAGCGCGAGTGGGAGCTACAATGCTGGTTTGCGATCACTTTGATTAAGTGATACAGTGAGTCGGAAATGTTCTAGCCTATGGGTCATCAGAAATTACTGAACCGAGCCAAAACAGTGAGTGCCTTAGAGGCGCGGCGGAGCGATACATGGATCTGAAGGTTCATTCCTGAACCTTATACTGTTCTTCCACCTTTTCTATATAGCCGATATAGTAAGTGGATTCATTGCTTGAAGCAAGGACCAGGGTCTCGTCGGAGATTCGTGTGTGTGTGTGAGGCGGTTCCTTTGACTTGGTCATTTGGAACGTGATATGAAGATAGTCTCGAGTCCCCACGGATAGCGATCCGCTTATGGCTAGGGCTAGTTCAAGTAGTATTGCATGAGATTCTTGTGTTTCAACTTGGTCTTGTGTGTGCGAGTGATTGGTTTTAGGCCAAGTGGGAGATTGTTGAAATAGTGTCCTAAACCCAATCGGGTTGGACCGGATCCGACCGGGTCGGATCATTTATACTATTTCTTTATGTTTATACATATATTAAATGGCTTTTCATTGTCATGTATCCGTTCTTTTAAAGAACCAATTATGAATTGTTATATGATAACGCCCTTAGTGTTAAACCGTGATAGAGAAACCATGATAGGCGATTATGGTTGATGAGATCTCTAATCACTTTAATAAGTTTGATACTTAAATGTCTCTAGGCTGATGTACTATTAAACAGGGCATTGATAGTATAAACAGACTAGCACGTATTGGATGTCTTCTGTCTTTAGGCCAGGGATAGATCTCGTCTATCGAAGTGTAGAGACACTTGGACTGTACGTGGACGTGTATTAGAGAATGCGTACGTTAGGATCGACCCACTTACACGATAAGTGTCACACTATGTGGCGGTTGTGTAATTATCCTTTTGACCGAGTCTTCATGGCATCACGGTGTGGATTGTCATGCTTTGACACTATTGAGGTTTCCCACAGCCACGGGCGATCATGCGGTAGTGATTGGGTATGATCATCAAGCACGCGGAGTATACATGATTGGTCGTCCGGGAATCGCGTATCTTATGATTGGGATCGAATATCCGAAATGGCCTTCTTATAAGGAATGTCCTGTTCTCGTGAATCTTTGCAAAGTGGGAGTAAACGAGTTACTTCGAGAGAGCATGATATCCAGATTATAAGATACGGTCGTTGATGTTTTGACACTCGACTAACGACCGTATGGATATTATTACAACGATAGGATTGTAAGTTACACGGTAATCGCTTGTTTCACATGAAAGGTAGTAGTCATTGCATTTGACTCTTCCGATGATTGGGGTCACGGTGTGTTGCTGTGACGCTATCCCGTGATCGTTAGGCATGAAGGGCATTTTCGTAATTTGCACTTTGTGTCTACGGCCAACATATTCGGAAGCCTATCGGGTCACACATAAGAACATCTAGCCGGATTAAAGTGTGGTTATAGATGATAACCAAATAAGGAAAGTTTATCTCGAGACTATAAAGGTTATAGTGGTAAATTAATATGGTGGTATTTATTTATTATGAATAAATAAAATACAAGATATTAATTATATTAATTAAAGAATATTCCGGATGCCAAAATGTTGGCTAAAGGTGGCGCAATTTTGGAGTGTATAAGATACACTTGGATTGTGCAATTTAATTAATGGTATTACCAAATATTAATATTAGATATTAATATATATAAATATATATATATATGTATTTGTGTACATGCGTGTGTGTGCATATATGTGATATGCATGTGCACTTGTGTATAATTATATTTATATAGATTTATTTGTGTAATATATATATGTGATATATACACATGTGTAAATTGATTTATGGTAATAAGATAAATATTGTCAATATATGATCTTGACAATATCTTGGGAATATTCAATATAAGATATTGACAATATCCTAGATTTATTTAATATGAGATATTATAATAAATGAGATAAATCAATCAATTGTATTTTCCTTATTTTATTGGGAAAAGGTTTTCTTCTCCTCCACTCTTCATTGAGGCGCCACATTACACTATAAATATAGTGTGGGTGTCAAGCTCTTTTGTACATCATATTTCCAAGAGCTAATAGTTCTTGTGTAAAGTAGAGAGCATCCTATGGAGAGTTGGAGAGAGGGGAAAAAGACCGGTCTAGCAACCGGAGTTTTCCAATAGCAATCCATGATGGGATTCCGCGGGTCGCTCGTGTGTGGACTAGCGGTAGAGGCCGAACACTTGGGCGGCTCTATGCGTAACTACTCTCCTGGGACGGTCAAAGCGCCGATCTTTTAGATCAACCAAGGTAACCACCGTCTACTATCTATTTGTTTATTGCTTAAACGAAGTCGATCTTGGGTAAAAGGAAATCAAAATTTTAAATTCCGCTGCGTTCCCGCGTAGATTTCCTAACACTTAGGCGCGCGCCTATGGTGACAGGCGGCCGCCTATGGTGACACACCTTCAGAAAAACGGTCATAACTTTGTGTGTAGACCTCCAAATCGAGTGATTAAAAGTCGGAAAGCTAATGAAATTGTCTACAACCTTCATGAAGATGCCCAGCCCAGAAAATGCCTCTATGGTGGATCAAAATGCAGATCAGTGGAAGGTGTGGTTGTAGTACCAACACGCTTTTGATCCGTTTGAACGTTTAAGCTTCGGGCACACGCTTCCAATCCTCGTAACTCGCATTCCACCTTCTCGAACACCTAATACCTGTACTTAATCACAACAAATACCACACGTAATCCCTACTGGACACTAGGGTGACCGAGAGTATAGTAAATTACACCGAAAAAGACCGAGAATCCCGGACTTTACGTCCTAGGTCCCGAAATGATAACCAAGGTGTAAATACATCAAAATACAACCAAATGTCTCCGGAAACATATAAAATGAGGTATAAACGGGGTATAATCACATAGTAAATGATAGTCAATTTGACTCCCATCAACTACCCCCTACTTAGCGTTTGCTCGCCCTCGAGCAAAAATGAGCGATCCAAAAATAAAGATGGAGTCAACATTGTAATTATACATCTAGTATATAGTATCGAAATGGTAAAACACAAGTAATTGACACAAATGCATAAAACTCGAGCTCTACCTTGTATCGAGAAAAGAATGTGTGTGTGTGTGTGTGTGTGTGTATAAAGCTTATTCGATATTTATCACCAACGACCGGTTTAGATTATAGACGTATAATGTACCGAGGTTACACCATAGGCTTATACTTCATAAACATCTCCACTAATCGAGGTCAATCAAAGTCTAGTAGTGTCAGGAAGGACTTGAAGGGTTATAACGTTAGGCTAGGGTTGGGGCTAACGAAAGGGATATTTACGATAAAATAGAAAGTAGAAAGTGCAAGTGAGCTTAATCAGACATCAAACACTAAAACCGAAGCTCTTCCCTTCGTAGCAACGGAAGACTCAACTCCTCATAAGGATGCTCGTTCGAATAGTACAAACCATCAAACGAATTTCAACCTATAATTCATCCAACCTTCCACCTCTCCACATCATTCCACAAGCTGGAGACATACGTCGTATCCAAGTCTAGTTCATACCTAAGCTCGTCAACCAGAACAAACCACTTGTAACACAACAACATCTCCTTCTCCGTACTATATTAGAAGAAGTTCCCATCGCTAACATCACAACTACAAAACACAAGGCCATTTATGGCAATTTCTGAATTCATATTTATATATAAATGTACAACCTTTTTTTCTTCTTCTTCTTTTTTCTGTTTTCTTTTCTTCTCATTTTTTTTCTTTTTTTCAACACCACAAAAACGATCAAAGGCCGAAACGCCACATAATTCCACCTCCTCCGGGATATACTCATTTTTACCGACACCACTCGAAAGATACGCCACTCCACCACCCCACACCATATCGTAAAATGTGAAAACAATAAGCTCAATCTTGCAAGGTGGTCAAGGAAACGTGAGACCGTAATAAAAGCTAAGGGCATTGGTAATTATGAGTTAGTAGCACAAAAGGTTAGTTCGGGTGGCGGTTGATGTATTATTTTTATATGATTGAATTTACGTGATTTTATTATGTTTTGTTGACAAATTCTATGTAAAATATCTAAAATTATGATATAATTAGTATAAAAAATTAATCTTTGTAGTTTAGTATAGTTAGTAGTAAAAGTTAGTATTTATAATAAAAGTTGTAGTTTTTGTACCGGTTTTAGTAACCGGGATATTGTGTCTATTTTACACGGGTATTTTGTGTTTATTTCATTGCGTAATCCTAAGATGAATCAAATCCCGAGTATCGACACTTTTTGAAGTCAATACAAGTCGGTGAAAGGAAGTTATAAAGCGTCACCGATATAAATGATCAAGGAATAATTGTTTCTAAATCTCGAAAAAGGACGATAATACAAATGGCTCATCGAGTATGTTTTTCCGAAGAAGTGGTCTTGATGAAAGTTGTAGAGAATTTAACGAGCTTTTCAACGGAAGTTCGATTATGTCATTCGATATCGAGAATTCAAGTTACGATTTTTAGAAGATTAATCGTAATTATATATAATTATATATATAATTACACAAAGACAAGTAATGATTATGTGTAACATGGGGAACATGCTGAGGACAAGCTGAAATGATTAGCATCATTACACCGGACCGATCCGCAAGTTTTCGTGACCGGTCCGGGAAGGAAGAAAGTCTATAAAAGGGAGCATCGTAGAGAGTTCATTTGGAGTGTACCAATATATATACACAATATTCTATATATATTCTCTCCCTCTTCTTTCTCTTTTTCTTCTCCTTCTTAGTTTGTAAATAGGCTTTATGCCAAAATAATGTAGTAGTAGTACGGTAGTAATGCTCGGGAAATTCTCGAAGGTTCGGTGTTGCTGAAATCGTTGTAAAATCTGGAAAAAACGATTTCTGAATCAACAGTTGTAATCGGGTAATTTCTATAATAATTATGTTTATGTTTGTTATTTTCTTCTTTTTAGTTTTTATAATGTTATTAGGCTAGATCTAATAACTAGCCAAAGTTATGTAATCGTATTATTTCGATCTTTTCGTTAAAAGAATGATGTTAAAATAAAATGACTAAAATTGAGTAAAATGAATCTTTTTCTATTTCGCTACGTAATGATAATATATTCGAATGAAGTAATCAATCATAATGAATACTACATATAACTGGCGATGAACCCACTGCAGAGAAGTCGATATGAGTAAAAATAGAAAACCGAGAGGTAAAAATGGCCGTCGATTAACGGAATCCTATTTCCTACCCGGGCGCGATTTGTCCTAATAAAACAAATCTTATTAAAATTTGTATTCGAGATCTTAATAATGTTAAAATCACAGCTTTAATTGAAACTACACCGCTTGTATTAAATCGATCCGCTTGACAACCGGAGCCTCTTGAATAACATCGGCCATCTGACAAATGGAATCACCTCTTTTATCCGGGGTAGATTTGTACTCGGTACCTGTTTTGACTAACTAAGTTTAGCATGGGGCAGTTGTGGACCTTGGACTGATGACTTTTGACATATGACAATTTCATACGCCGTGTGAGGAGGAATTGTTGACATTAGAGTACACCGCTTCATTCACTCAATTGGACCTAAAAAAGGAAGATCGAACACATTCTATTAATTGAAAAGATCGAATAAATTAATTACATATACTTTGGCTAGTCTAGTCTATAAATTATATATTGGTATCTATATATTTATATATATATATATATTTTACTATTTATGTACATCTATATATATTTATATATCTATATATATTATATTAAAATAACTTTTAAATTACGCATTTATTTTATGTTAGTTAGAGTAGTAGTAATCATGTTATAAAATTGCGGTTTAGATCGAGTTAATAGCAAATTTCTTTGGTGTTTAACCACACTTAAAAGAATTACCACTTTTTCCTCGAGGATTCGACACACTGACTCACCACTTTATCACTACAATTTGACCCGGTACACTCGCCGGTTAGGATCCGCCTAACCTAGAAAAGGTCCGTCCTCTTCTTGACGCCGCTTTCTAAGGTCCGGTTTGGTGACGCCGACTTTAAGGCGCCGTTGCGGGGAAACAAAGTCGCTATTTTTTTTTGTGTCTATGGTTACTACTTGTATTAGTTAAAAATTCTCGAGGATAAACCAACACTCTTCTTATCACATTTCTTTTTTTTTATTTTTCGTTGGTATCTAACTTCTTTTAGTACCAATTTTCTTCTTCTTTAAAACTCGAGCATTTTTCTATTTTAATTAGTTGATGACCAGAAGCGGTAAAGCCTCACTTACTCCTTATAAGCCTGATATAAACGCTTACGAAAGGCGCTTGCGGATAGAGAGTAAACGTGGTCAACTCCAAATAGACTCCTTGGAAAATCTCCAACGGAATCATCTTCTAATAAAAATAAAGAAATGGTCAAGGTAGTGATGAAACAAACGAACAGAGGCTAGATCATGCTTTAGGGCATGGACAAAACCCTGTTAATATTAATAATAATCAGAATAATAATAATAGGAACAATCAAGATCGGAACCAGAATAATCGTAACAATCCGCCAAACCCGAGACCTATCTGTGATCAAACTGTAAGGAGAAACCAGACTAATAATCCCATACTTTTACCGAATGAAGGAGCGAATAATTTCGAAATTAAGTCTCATCTTTTTGGTTTAATTGACGCAAGAGCCCAATTTCTAGGAGAAGATGATGAAGATCCACATCATCATCTCTATCTGTTTGAAGAACTGTGCAATACAGCCAAAAGTCAAGGTGCTCATAAGGAATTAACAAGGATGACTATGTTTCCTTTTTCTTTAAAAGGAAGAGCCCGAGATTGGTTTATGTCTCTTCCACACCATTCGTTAACTAGTTGGGAGGATATTCAAACTGAATTTCTGAAACAATATTTCACTCCAGGACGGAATTTGGAATTAAAAGTCGAGGTTGCTAATTTTAGACAAGGATCTGAAGAAACACTTGGGAATGCGTGGGAAAGGTTTAAAAAATTGTTAAGAGCTTGTCCCGATCATGGTTATTCCTTAGATATGCAAATCCAACTTTTCGTCAGAAATTAAGAAAAGATTCACGTGCGATGTAGATGCATGCATGTGGTGGTTCGTTAATGATGAGTGAAGCTCAAACAGCTTACGATGCTATAGAAAAGATTTCCAAAAACAATAGAATGTGGGAAACCGGTTCTAGCACTAGAAAAGTAGCTTTGCGTAAGGATGTACGTCAAATACGGAAGTTCTAGCACATTTGGAGAATTTAAGTAGAAAGTTTGATGGATTACAACAAGGTAAGAATCAAAATTCGTAAAATAGTACTCCAACCTAATACTCAAATTATGATAATGTATCATTAGGGATAGAAGAACCAACAGGATATTCAAAAGAGGAAGTGAGTTTTCTTCAAGAAAGATAGGAATTTGAACAATGCATATTCAAACTCATTTAATGCTATTAGAAGAGACCACCCAACTTTTAGATGGTCCAAAACCCTAGTAAGCCAGTGACAACCGCCAGTATCCAGCCTCAAGATAAGAATATGAATAATAATCAAGTTTATCAAGGAAATACATCTAATCGAATTTACAATCATTACCAAGATCTTATCCTCAACATACCACTCAAAGTATACCAAGAACTCAAAGTTCAACTCAACTGCGAGGCGGGGTTGAAAAATGGAAAAAGCGATGGAAAATATGATGGGTGTAGTATCTACTCAAGCTAAGAATATGGAAACAATGATGACTTCTATAGGTTCAATCAAGAAGGACATGAGTACAATGAAAACATCTATGAGTGGACATGATACCAGAATGAGAACGATAGAAGCTTCATTAAGGAATATGGAAGATCATTTGAGTAGGGAAGGTGAACGTAACAACAAGAGACCTCCCGGAGGATTACCAAGTAATACTGAAAGAAACCCAAGAGAGGTGAATGTTGTAGTTACGAGAAGTAGGAAACTCTATGGTAATAATGGAGTAGAAAACTTCGGGAATAATGAAGTAGAAAATGATTTAGATAACAATGAAGAGACTAAAGATGAACTTGAATTTACGGATGAGGAAGAAGAAATTATAGAGAATTTCTTGAAAAGGAATAGAAGTTTGGAACCTGAGAAGGAAGGTGAAAAATGGGTAAAAATCCCTAGAATTTTGAAAGACCCCATGGATAAAGATTTAAGGAATCTATTTAAGGAACATGTTAGAGTAGAAGATAAAGAAAACAAGGATGAGAAACAGGAAGAACTGAAGGAATATGAAGTAGAGATTGATTCAGGGAACAAATTAAAAGAAAAAGTCAAGAACTCAAACATGGAGATCAAGTAATACTCCAAAGGATAAAGGAAAAGAAAATGACTTCAAACCAAAGGTTATAGATTTAGAGTCTTTACCTTTTCCACCTAAAGATCAAATTAAAAGGATTAAGACCGATCGTAAGTATGCTCGCTTCCTTGATACTTTTCGTCATATTAATGTTAATATCCCTCATTATCGAAGCTCGATAAATATGCCTACCTATGGAAAGTTTTGAAAGATATACTATCAAATAAGAAAAATTAGAGGAATATGAGAATATATGCCTAAATGAAGAATGTTCTGCAATTCAAAGATAAGTTACCACCTAAACTAAAAGATCCTGGAAGTTTTACGATTCCGTGTGAAATTGGAGGATTTTTGTTTAAGAAGGTCTTATGTGATCTCGGGAGCTAGTATAAATCTCATGTCTTATGAGGATTATAGAAAGCTAGGCATAGGAAAGCTTACTAAGATCGAAATGACTCGCAAATGGCGCATGATCGATTAAGTACCCTAGAGGAATTATTGAGGACGTATTGGTTAAAGTAGACAAGTTCTATTTTCCAAGAGACTTTGTAGTTATGGAAATGGAAGAAGGATTTTCAGCCACCGCTTATCTTAGGACGTCCATTTCTAGCTACAGGGAGAACTTTAATCGATGTTCGAAAGGAGAATTAATTTTGAGAGTCAATGAAGATGAAGTTGCTTTCAATATTTTCAAAGCTATGAACCATCAATACACATCACGTAATCATGTTCTTTTATAGAAGATATTCATTCTGCCTATGATAATCGGTTACCAACTTTTGAAGATAGATTAGAGGAATGTTTAACTTTATCTATCTATAAAGAAGATGAGGAAGACATTGAAATGAAAGAGATAATCCTTTCTCTAGATAAAGGAAGTTTTACTTTTAAACCACCATGGCATAAGTATTTAGAATTAGAACTAGAAGGACCGCCTTAAATCATCAATAGAAGATCCGCCTAAGAATGCTGGAATTAAAACCGTTACCTTTAAATCTGAAATATGCTTTTTTGAAAATGATAACCTTTTACCGCTTATTATTTCATCAACTTTAACGAAGCAACAGGAAGATCAATTACTAGGAATGTTGAAAAAGCATAAGAAAGCTTTTGGATGGACAATTCTTTGATATTCGAGGTATTAGTCCCGAGATATGTGTTCATAAGATAATTCGAAAGAAGATGCTAAACCTTGTATTCAACCGCA
This sequence comes from Gentiana macrophylla, assembly GCA_026214975.1. Taxonomy (NCBI): domain Eukaryota; kingdom Viridiplantae; phylum Streptophyta; class Magnoliopsida; order Gentianales; family Gentianaceae; genus Gentiana; species Gentiana macrophylla. Next base: position 37,304 of record JAOBSW010001207.1, on the reverse strand, counting down.
ACGCCGCCAACCCTAATTTACAGCTTAATCGTTAAGAAAGAGGTTATTAAGCTATTAGAAATGGGAATAATTTTTCCTATATCGGATAGTGAATGGGTAAGTCCAACTCAAGTTGTACCAAAGAAAGGAGGTTTCACAAAGAAAAGAGAATGATAAGAATGAATGGATTCCAACAAGGGAAATTACAGGATATCGAATGTGCATTGATTTTAGAAAACTAAATGATCATACTAAGAAAGATCATCATCCACTTCCATTCATAGTACAAATGTTGGAACGCTTAAGTGGTCATAAGTATTATTGCTTTCTTAGATGGTTATTCGGGATATTTACTGATTTTCATTGCAAAGCAGGAGATAGGAAAAGACTACTTTCACTTGTCCTTATGGAACTTTTATGTATAAAAGAATGCCGCTTGGTTTATGTAATGCTCCACTACTTTCCAAAGATGTATGATGTCTATATTTTCTCGATATGGTTGAGAAATTCTTAGAAATTTTTATGGACGACTTTAGTGTTTACGGAGACTCTTTTAATGGTCGTTTGTTACACTTAGAACGAGTGTTACAACGCCGTGAGGATACCAATTTAGTGCTTAACCGGGAAAAATGTCATTTAATGGTATCGGAAGGAATTGTACTAGGTCATAGAATCTCAAGTAGGAATTGAAGTTGATAAAGCTAAAGTCGAGGTAATCGAAAAATTGCCTCCACCAGCTTAATCTAAGAACGTTAAGAGGATTTCTTGGACATGCAGATTTTATAGAGATTTATTGCAGATTTTTCAAAGATAGCAAAGCCTCTAAGTCATTTGCTTGAAAAAGAAGTATCTTTTAATTTTGATAGTAAATGTATGGAAGCATTTAAGATCCTGAAAGCGAAGTTGATTACTGCACCAGTTTTGGTGGCACCAAACTGGGATTTACCTTTTGAGATTATGTGTGATGCAAGCGATTTAGTCAGTAGGAGCTGCTTTTTAGGTCAAAGGTATAATAGAATTCTCAAAGCTATTTACTATGCATCTCATACGTTAAATGCAAATCAACTAAACTATGCAACTACTGAGAAAAGAACTGCTATTGTAATTTTTGCCTTAGATAAGTTTAGATCATATATTGTTGGCTCTAAGGTAATAGTTTATACTGCACTATTCAAAGATTGAAATATTTAATGAGTAAGAAAGATGCGAAACCACGCCTTCTTAGATGGATTCTTCTACTTCAAGAATTTGATATTGAGATTAAAGATAAAAAAGGAAGTGAGAATGTAGTAGCAGATCATCTAAGTAGAATGGAAACTGAGGAAGAAATAGGAAATGAAATTAAGGATTCGTTTCCTGATGAACAACTGCTTAGAATAGATATGCCTTCAACCATGCAAATTATTAAAGAAAAGAATTCCTTCTAAGGAAAATTCACCTTGGTTTGGAGATATCATTAACTACTTAACTCATGATTACATTCCGCCTCATTGGACTTGGCAAATGTAAAAGAAGTTCTTTATGACTTAAAATTTTATTACTGGAGGAACCAGATCTTTTCCGTAAATGTTCGGATGGAATAATCGGAAAATGTGTGCCTGATAATGAAATTTTAAGTGTTTTATCGTTTTGTCATGATCGTGAGGCAGGAGGTCATCATGGAGGATGGAAAACTGCTTTTAAAGTCTTGCAATGTGGTTTTTATTGGCCTACACTTTATAAAGATGCGTATATCGTTATGTTAAATCTTGTGAGTCTTGTCAAAAATGGGAAATGTATCTAAAAACATGAAATGCCTATGCAACCTATTTTAGAATGTGAGTTATTTGATGTTTGGGGTATAGATTTCATGGGACCTTTCCTATATCTTTTGGAAAAAGATTTATTCTTGTAATGGTAGATTATGTTTGAAATGGGTAGTCAAGCTCTTCCCACTAATGATACCAAAGTTGTTATACGATTCCTTAAAAGAATATATTTACACGTTATGGCATTCCTAGGGGCGATCATTAGTGATAGAGGTTCGCACTTTTGCAATCGACCATTTACTAAGTTAATTGAAAAATATGGTGTAACGATAAGTTAGAACGCCTTATCATCCGCAAACCAAAGGTCGTGAGAGGTGTCAAATAGAGAGATTAAAAGAATCATAGAAAAAGCAAAGGATTCAAACCGTAAAAAGCTGGCGATTAGATTAGATGATGCGTTATGGGCATACTGAAACGACTTTTAAAACTCCAATTGGTCGTTTCCCTACAAATTAGTCTTTGGTAAATCTTGTCATCTCCCAAGAGAGTTAGAACACCGAGCATTACAGGCTATTAGATTTTTAAATTTCGATCCTAAGGTCAGCCGGTGATCATAGATTACTTGATTAATGTAATTAGAAGAATTTCGCCTTGATTCATATGAAAATGCTCGAATCTACAAGGAACGCACGACGAAATCGCTCCATGATAAGAGAATATATAGTCGTGAGTTCCATGTAGGTGATCGAGTGTTATTGTACAATTCACGCTTGAAGTTGTTTCCGGTAAGCTTAAATCACGATGGACGTGACCATTTAAAGTAACACGAGTTTATAAATCTGAGTCGTTGAACTAATCCGATGGGAATACAATTTTTTTAGCCAATGGTCACAGGGGTGAAGCTATTTACGGAAGGTGAAGAAATCTCTCGATAAATGAAGTGATATTGCCGATCGACCTCCGAAAGACTAAAAAGCGATTGCTCTTTAAAAGTCGAAAGTATCAAATCACCAGGTTTTATCTTTACTTTTTATGTCTAAACTAGTTTCGCTTTTTACCGGATAGACGTAAAAGAACCCTGATGTCTTTTTAGATAGATTAGGAGTTTTTGTTTTGCTTTTAAAGTTTGGTTTTAATAGAGATATCGCCTTTACTATGAAGCCTTAGTTTTTGAACAAAACAAGCAATTGTTGAGAGAGAAAAATTGAAAGAAGTTTGTAATGGTACGCCAAGAAGCTCGATAAAGAGAAGGGCTAAGTTTTTAAGGAAGTGCGTAATCTGTGGAAAAATTGAACACAAGTGGGCGATGTGGGAAAAATTTAACTCAATCTCAGAGTGAGTGTTTGAATGTAATTAAGAAGGAACGATTAGGTGGTTAACCTAAAATCCCGATGGACTTCCAAGACTTAATTCAAACGCTACATTTCTAGGATATAGTTTTGCTTGAAAGGTATGTTAGAAATCTGAGTTTGTAGAAATTGAAGAATTAAAAACCCCGTGAGTTCAAGTATTTTATTGTTTTTAGTTTTATAAAATTTTTGCATAACTTTGAAAATCTTATAAAATTGGATCTTTATAAAATTAAGGAGTTTTATAAAAGTTTTATAAAAGTTTTTAAGTTTTTAGATATTTTATAAGAATTAATAGAAATTTATTGAATTTTTATAAACTTTTAAATAAGTTTTATAAAGATTTTATAAATTTTGAGAAATTGTTATAAAATTTATGAATTTTATTTTCTATTTTTATTAAGTTTTTATTGAGTTTTATAAGTTTTATATCAAAAATACAAAAAATAAAAATTTCAAAAAAAGCATAAAATTGCATACGGACCGATCCGGCCCTTACACACCGACCGATCCGGGATCGATTTAACCTAAAAGGACGGGGACACTTTCTTCTTCCTCATTTCCACCTCTTTTCAAAGAAGCAAATGCCGCTACTACACCTCCTCCACTTCGAATTTTTTTTTTCTCCTCAAAAATACAAATTACACTACACCATTACATACATTCTTTCTCTTTTTTTACTCTCTCTCTCAACACAAGTGAAGAATTTGAAAAGATCGAACACAAGCTCCATTTCATCCCGGAGGCTTATACGACTTTTCCGGCCACTTTTCACGGTTTTTGTTCATTATAAGGTATAATTTGTTTACTCTAGTTGTCAATTTCATAATTTTTATAATTTTTAGATTTATTTTCAACTGCTTTTGAATTTTTCGTGTGTTGTGACATCTTATTTTGTGTTGTTTTTCTGTTGTTTTTATTGTTGTTTTGTCAATTCAATATCGTAGAATGGCCTCATCCAAATGAAAATTCTCTAAGAAAAGAAAGCCTAATATTCCAATAGAAATACCAATCGTAGAATTAAGAGATTTAACACCGGAAGAAGAATCATTAGTTTTGTCACTGCTCTGAATTTCACCTCAAAGCTAAGAATGCTTATAGGAATATCTATAGTAAATGTGGAGTTGTGTTGGAAAGAGGCTTAGATTTTGATGACTTAGGAGAGGAGGTTAGGCGTATTTTTGCTGGGACGCCAATGGTTGGATTTTGCACTCAAAGGACAGAGAGATCAATACTACCTTAGTGGCGTAATTTTATGCGCTTTTGTCTACTTTGACACCCACCGAGGTAGTATGATGAGTCTATTCCCCTTAGGTCTAGACATGTTTCTTTTAGTCCGAACCGATTAATCTTTGTTTTAGGAGTAGAAGTTTTTCCGGATGAAGAAGATTATAGAGTCATTTATGGATTAGATGATCCCGCTATGTATGAGCAGATTGCCTCTGAGCTCGAGAGGGAGTTTGATGCTACAAAGCAGAGTGGGTGGACAATGATTTAATTATGGGAAGTGTTTTAGAGATCTGAGGGCAATCAAAAGATTTTTAAGCCATACTCTCTATCCCACTACCAAACACACCGCCTTTGGTAAAGAAGATTTATGCATTACTTGGGCGATGATTCATGATATTAAGGTGGATGTAGGGAAGATCATGTATAGAAGGGTTTTCGAGTTTATTGTTACTGCCAAGGCAGGGAGTCACATGTACTTTCCTGGCTTTATTTCAGATTTATGTCGTAGATCAGGAGTTCCTTTCCTGTCTAACGACAAGTTGATGATGGCCAGATGAGTCCTTGATAGGCCCTAGTCTGAGGAGGTCTCCAGAGGGTTCGATAGACTCGATAGTTAGACGTAGTACCCTCCACCACTCCACCGGCCCACCCGGTTTGACATTTTCATCTTTTTCGAGCAACGTGAGACTTCTCTCCCAAACACTATTACATACGATATGTTTCAATCCTTAGTATCGGATGTAGCCCGAGGGCAAAGCTAATATGGCTTTGTTTGTCGAAAGCGAGTAGGCGGTGGAGTGATGATTTACGTAGAGGATCTTTGAGACATGAGCGGATGCATCTTGATCCTTCTTTCGATAGAATCGCCTATCCGCCTCGCCAATCTAACCCGTATACGCTACTGAATGGATAGCACCTATTCCACCATCTCGAGCTTTCATCATATGCCAAATCCTTTTGGAAGCCGCCTAGTGGTCGGTGTCTTTTATACGAGTTCTCGTGGTGCGATTACATCTAAATTGGGGAGGATTTTCGATTTTGCAAGGATGACGTCAAGTATGAGTTCGATGGATCTCGGCGATTCGATTCGGATCACGACTACGTTTCCACAGCCAGTTACGTCATCAGTTCCAAGTATGAATGATCCAGCTTTACATCTGGCGGCGATGATGATGTTGACATTGTTTGATTTTAAACAACTTATATTATTTCTAAACATTTTATGACTGTTTATTTTATTTTCTGCATTTTAACTTTAGTTAATAAGTTTGATAATTTGATAAGTTTTAGATTTCATTAATCATATTCTGTCGTAGTCGTAAATTTATAGTATTTAAATATTTCATAAAAAATCAAAAATCTAAAAAATATATTTATCATTCGCATGTAGTATTCGTGTGTCGTTTTATCCGTATCGGTGAGATAATATTGAACAAAGTTAATTTTTATAACTTTATAGCTTTATAGCTTCTCAAATAGCATGAAGGCTATTAAGTTGAACAAAGCAAACTTGAACTTTACAACCTTCATACGGTAAAAAAATCTTAAAGCCGGACCGGTCCGGCGGTTTGAGACCGATCCGGGAATAAAATCTGCTTAGTCATACTGAAAGTGTTAGTATGCATGCACGTGTACTCTAATTTTTATCCATTTAAGGACAGAGAGGTTGAAAGTAAAAATTTGCCAATTCACTCACTACTTTCAATCCTTTTCTTTTATGCATCTGCTTAAACTAAAATGTCAAACCGATCATCACCATCATCAATTCATACGATCCGAGGCGCTTGATGTTTTGTCCCGAGTCTAGCGCTTCAAATGTTAATTTGTTGGTGAATGCGAGGTTTGCAAATTCTCCTATATTGATGGAAAGCGGGTATCAATTTTGAAAAAATTGATCGATTCGGAAGGATTTAATTCGAATCAAGGATGGAAAAAATTTGTTAAGCAACCTCGAGGAAGAATTAATGTTTCTATTGTTAGGGAGTTTTATTCAAATCTTTCTCTTTCGTTGATACGGTAGATCCGTCACGACTATATCCTGTTTGCGGTGGTACACTTATTCACCTGTCACCTCATATTATCAATCATATCTACGAGATACCGATTTTCAATCAAATCCATAATCTTCATTATGAATATCAATGGGGATTAGGAAACTCTTGTCATGTTGTTAACTATGTCACGGAAGCTTTTCCGTATCTGTTTCGAGTTCGATCAAAATTACGACTCTACCACTTCAATTCTCTGCCGCTTCATCCGAGAGCATGGAAACATTTCATTAACTCACGAGTCTATCCGACTAGTGATTTTGCATGGGTTAGTGATAGTGAGATACTTCGTTGTTTGCATTAATAATCGGAGCTTATGTGGACTCTGGGGATTTTGATTTTTAGGACGGCAAGAAAAACTTTGCAAAGTGGAACGGTATAATAAATGGAAGGCCAATGCCTTTTGCTTGGTTAATTTCAAGGTTATGTATTCATTTGAATGAAGTCCCTCAAATTGCTTCGATGAGATATATCCGTCTCGTGATTGTCGTAGAGATTGCTACCGGTAGAGAATCCGGGTTGTTCGTCAACTATTTAAGATAATTGTTAGTGGTTTTATTTAATTTAGTTTAAGTTTGGTTTGCTTTAATAAGTTGTAGAGTTGATTGAGGTTAGTAAGTTAATAGTCGCTTTGTTTTATTTTTAGTCTGTAATAGTTTCTTTTTGTTTAATATATATGTTGTTTGATTTTAATATACGTGTGTTATCAATATTTATAACGATCATCTATAATTTTAATCTAATTTTCGAACCTACTTTTTCATACTTATTGAACATCGGGGCGATGTCAATTAAATAAGTGGGGAGTAGAGTTAGGTTTGAAAATTTCATTAAAATTTTCGAAAAAATTAATAAATAATTATAAAATATAATTTTTTTTCATATAAATTAGTACTTTAATTACTTATTTCTTAGTTTTAATTTTTCTTGAATAATTTAAGTTGGTTAATATATGAATAAAAATGATATAATTCGAGAGGATTAATTTTTGATTTAGTAAAATATATTAGATATATAATGAATATGTTTTATATCTTTTATAAGATTTTTAAGATTTTGAGTATGTATAACTAAATAATTTTTATCAAATATTTCTTTTATGGAATTATTCAAGTAATTTTTATATTTATAAATAAATTTTTAGATAATTTTCTTTTAAGATTAATTATGAATTTGGAATCAAAATTTAGGAATGATGATTTTTGGCACCACAAAAATATAACTATAAATAAATAACCTACCTGAATAAAATTTCCAATTTTGACCCCACCTCACCTTTTTAAAGAGTGATCAAGACCTCACTCGAATTTTAACCATTTTGATTAACTAGAAATTTCCGATCCTTAGCTTATTTTGGTCTACATTTCTTTGACATTCTTCGAGTTTATGCATTTTAGAGAGGAGATGATGTGAAAAAAGTTAAGAGTTGAGAAAAATGGTATATCTTTGAGATTGGAATGAGTTCGAGATATGTTAGATTTTTAAGAATTAAAGCACCATTTTTACACGTAATAAATCGAATATCAAGTATCTTCCTATCTTTGATCGACCAAATATATGTCTGATGATAGTAGTCCAGCTAGGGGATTATCTCGAAATGTCCTATTGCTGAGAATGAAGGCATAAGTCGAATCAAAAGATCTCAAGAATGATTACGTGTTTAAGGAAACCGGACTCGTAATTTTAGATCGAAAGAGTAGTACTCCGATCAATCTTGATGAAGCTAATCGCTTGTGAATTTGATTATTTACACACACTCACGCTTTAGTTCTTAATGTTAAAAAAAAAAAAAAAAAAAAAAAAAAAGAAAGAGAGAGAAAATCTGAAAAATAGTTGGAATAAAAGGATGTTACTAATCAGAACTGTTTTTGATCAAGAATGTGAAGACGTGAGTACGCATTTACTTACATCTTTCTCTTTCGATTTCCTTTTCTATCTTTTCGATTAACCAATGTCCTATCCTAATATATTAAGCCACTATGTCTTCTATCCGACTTAGTTAATGATTCCGTAAATTGTAATAATCGAGATAGAAAGTATTTCTAAAATTTTATTTATATTTCGAATTATTGCATGCATGTTTCCATCTAATTCATATTTGATACTTAATTCATTTAAGTTATATAATCTCCTTTCTTAAATTTCTATAAAATTTATAAATTATATGTTTGTAATATTGATTTATATATATGACTTTTGAAATTTTAATCTAATCAATTATATTATCTCATTATATATATATTACGCTTATTTTTGCTCGAGGACGATCAAAAGCTTCAAGTGGGAGTAATTTGATGTATTATTTTTATATGATTGAATTTACGTGATTTTATTATGTTTTGTTGACAAATTCTATGTAAAATATCTAAAATTATGATATAATTAGTATAAAAATTAATCTTTGTAGTTTAGTATAGTTAGTAGTAAAAGTTAGTATTTATAATAAAAAGTTGTAGTTTTTGTACCGGTTTTAGTAACCGGGATATTGTGTCTATTTTACACGGGTATTTTGTGTTTATTTCATTGCAGAATCCTAAGATGAACTGAAATCCCGAGTATCGACACTTTTTGAAGTCAATACAAGTCAGTGAAAGGAAGTTATAAAGCGTCACAATGATATAAATGATCAAGGAATAATTGTTTCTAAATCTCAAAAAGGACGTATAATACAAATGGCTCATCGAGAGTATGTTTTCTGAAGAAGTGGTCTTGATGAAAGTTGTAGAGAATTTAACGAGCTTTTCAACGGAAGTTCGATTATGTCATTCTGATATCGAGAATTCAAGTTACGATTTTTAGAAGATTAACTGTGTAATTATATATAATTATATATATAATTACACAGCACAAGTAATGATTATGTGTAACATGGGGGAACATGCTGAGGACAAGCTGAAATGATTAGCATCATTACACCGACCGATCCGCAAGTTTTCGGGACCGGTCCGGGAAGGAAGAAAGTCTATAAAAGGGAGCATCGAGAGAGTTCATTTGGAGTGTACCAATATATATACACAATATTCTATATATATTCTCTCCCTCTTCTTTCTCTTTTTCTTCTCCTTCTTAGTTTGTAAATAGGCTTTATGCCAAAATAATGTAGTAGTAGTACGGTAGTAATGCTCGGGAAATTCTCGAAGGTTCGGTGTTGCTGAAATCGTTGTAAAATCTGGAAAAAGACGATTTCTGAATCAGCAGTTGTAATCGGGTAATTTCTATAATAATTATGTTTATGTTTGTTATTTTCTTCTTTTTAGTTTTTATAATGTTATTAGGCTAGATCTAATAACTAGCCAAAGTTATGTAATCGTATTATTTCGATCTTTTCGTTAAAAGAATGATGTTAAAATAAAATGACTAAAATTGAGTAAAATGAATCTTTTTCTATTTCGCTACGTAATGATAATATATTCGAATGAAGTAATCAATCATAATGAATACTACATATAACTCTGGCGATGAACCCCGACCGCAGAAGTCGATATGAGTAAAAATAGAAAAACCGGAGGTAAAAATGGCCGCCTCGATTAACGGAATCCTATTTCCTACCCGGGCGCGATTTGTCCTAATAAAACAAATCTTATTAAAATTTGTATTCGAGATCTTAATAATGTTAAAATCACGCTTTAATTGAAACTACACCGCTTGTATTAAATCGATCCGCTTGACAACCGGAGCCTCTTGAATAACATCGCCATCCGACAAATGGAATCACCTCTTTTATCCGGGGTAGATTTGTACTCAATTACTGCTTTGACTAACTAAGTTTAGCATGGGGCGATTGTGGACCTTGGATCGATGACTTTTGACATATGACAATTTCATACGCTCGTGTGAGGAGGAATTGTTGACATTAGGAGTACACCGTTTCATTCACTCAATTGGACTAAAAAGGAAGATCGAACACATTCTATTAATTGAAAAGATCGAATAAATTAATTACATATACTTTGGCTAGTCTAGTCTATAAATTATATATTGGTATCTATATATTTATATATATATATATATTTTACTATTTATGTACATCTATATATATTTATATATCTATATATATTATATTAAAATAACTTTTAAATTACGCATTTATTTTATGTTAGTTAGAGTAGTAGTAATCATGTTATAAAATTGCGGTTTAGATCGAGTTAATAGCAAATCTTTGGTGTTTAACCACACTTAAAAGAATTACCACTTTTTTTTCCCGAGGATTCGACACCGACTCACCACTTTATCACTACAATTTGACCGGTACACTGCCGGTTAGGATCCGTCTAACCTAGAAAAGGTCTGTCCTCTTCTTGACGCCGTTTCTAAGGTCTGGTTTGGTGACGTCAGCGGTCTAACCACCCTACAAAAGGCTGAGTGGGGTAACTGAGGATATACATATAAGGGATGGAATTTGGCTCTGATCGGGTCAAAGAAATGTCATAACCGTCATCCCGTACTTAACCAAGACCGACCTTTCTATTTCGCCTCGAAGTTACTAATATAAATTCTAGGTAACCGGGTCATTAATAGCTACCATAATCGCTCACTAGTCAAGGTGATTCATGAAGTCGGGCTAACGTGATAGAACTATTCGATTCTCAATACAAGATCTCAACTCGAATGAAATGCATATATACAATAACTAGATGTTTACCAAAACAATACCGAAGGCTCGATGTATCAAAATCAATGTCAAGGCCATCAAAATTCTCAGAATCTGACTCATTTAAACTAAAGGAATAACAATCTCTAAGTATAACTCATTCGATATGAAAACGGGATATTTAAGCTAAACTAACCACCCCCAACTTTAAAACGAAACACGAAGGATAAGGGTAGAAAAGTTAGCTTACAACCGGAAAATGGTGCGAGTACGATCATGTGGCATCCGTAGAAAGTCCTCCTAGGGTACCTGTGCTAATATCAACAAGCAACACAACATCCAAGAATACACAGTATGGAGATATCGAAATGAAACTAGACGGATCACCACAAATTAATCAAAACCAAAAACACCAAAAACTAGCCCCTAAAACACACTTCTTCGGGTTATATTACATCAAAACTTACCCAAGTATCAAAATACAAACTAAAGAAACACAATGAAACACGAGGGGAGAGAAAAGCAATAAAAGTACATTCTGAGTTTATAGTCCTCAGCTCGACTTTCTACCCCCAACTAGGTCAAGGATAGTTGTACCAGAGGAGAGCAAACCTTTGCATCTCCCTACCAAAATCGTAGGAATTGAGCACCCCCTGAAAATGAAATATGAGAAATACGGGGCTCAATCCCCACCACCACGATTTGTTCGATGAGTCCATTGCATGTAACAACGAACTCACTTTCCTGAAGGATCCATTAATCGCAAAATAGGGAAACAACACGAACACAATCACGGTATCTAATCACTACCACTACCGAGTACGTGGTGTGATCACAACAACAACATCCAATAAAACAAACTATAAATAAGAAAACAAATAAGAAAAAAACGACTAATCCTAAAAACTCAACTAACATACAAGATATCAACCCGATTCCCGGCAACGGCGCCGTAAAACTTGATCGGCCTTTTCTAAGTGTCCAATCTCACCGGCAAGGTACCGGGTCAATCAGAGCCTAGAATTGGTGAGTCAAGTCGATCCCCATTGAGGAATCAATCGAGTACCAAAGTCGGTCTCGTCCCTAGTTCAGTCAACACAAATATTGAACGTGGTGATTTGTCGATCACCGGTTCTACAAACTAAATAAACACAAAACAAAGATTTTAAACTATATAAAAGAGATAGCCGAGCTATGATCCAATCAACTACTCTCTAACCCTAACTCGCTTCGAAGTGTTTCGACAAACTCTAATGTTCTCGGCATCGTTGAAGGGTGTCGCCTCCTATTTCCGAAACTAAGCGCCAATTTCAACAACCTAGTTTCCTATGTCGAATTCAACAAATCACGACCGGATTTAATCGACCGACACGGTCTACGCCTCATGAGACGCCGTTAACAACGATATAAACCTCACACACTAAAACCGAATCTAAACAACTCGGTCGGTTTTACACGGTGATCCTAGAACCCTTTTCTCGCACTCTCTCTCGCAAAATACATATGTAAAGAAGCCACGTGTGATACGATTATCGAGTCGCGAGTTCAACAAACGCCATTAGGCATAAGTTCTAGAACAATAACAACACCGAGAATCTAACAATCATAACATCAAAACACTTCAATCAACGAGCTAAGGATTCGATTTTGAAGGCTATCACATAACTCGACTATCGGAAACTAGCTACTCATCATAACAAGCAAAATAAAAGAAATCCACAATCAAAGTTAACAAAGATCAAGATAAAAAAGCAAGAACAATGAAGGAAATTGAAATACCAAATATATTATGCCGTAGATAGTCGAATCTCCGAGCCGAATCCAGTCAATAACTCGTCAAGATATCTTCGAGAATCAACGGATTACAATGATCTACAACTAATCTATACTAATATACCTCTAAACTAATCTAAGCTAAGGAAAATCAAGAAAACGCAAAGAAAAATCGATCTAAAAGAAGAGGGATCCTCATCTAGATCAAATGAGGGGTATTTTTATGGTGTTTTTTCAGATTCTGACTCACAAAGGGAGCGTCAGTAGTAATGACGCCCGCTCGTCAAAAAAATTCCATGAAGAAAACGGTTCAAAGAAGTTTCTAAGCCAAAATCCGCATCTTAGGCGCGCGCGCGCTTATGGTGACAAAGTGCCGCCTATGATGACACACCTTCAGAAAACGGTCATAACTTTGTGTGTAGACCTCCAAATCGAGTGATTAAAAATCCGTTGGAAAGCTAATGAAATTGTCTACAACCTTCATGAAGATGTCCAGCCCAGAAAATGCCTCTATGGTGGATCAAAATGCAGATCAGTGGAAGGTGTGGTTGTAGTACCAACACGCTTTTGATCCGCTTGAACGCTTAAGCTTCGGGCACACGCTCCAATCCTCGTAACTCGCATTCCAGCCTTCTCGAACACCTAATACCTGTACTTAATCACAACAAATACCACACGTAATCCCTACTGGACACTAGGGTGACCGAGAGCATAGTAAATTACACCGAAAAAGACCGAGAATCCCGGACTTTACGTCCTAGGTCCCGAAATGATAACCAAGGTGTAAATACATCAAAATACAACCAAATGTCTCCGGAAACATATAAAACGAGGTATAAACGGGGTATAATAACATAGTAAATGATAGTCAATTTGACTCCCATCACAAGAATTTATGCAAGGCATTGTTGATGCTGTTGATAGTGGTGAGACCAATGCTTCCAATGTTGGACAACAGATAATATCTTTCTCTTGCTTTTGCTGAAGGGCCAAGGCACATGCGTAAAAAATATTTAGACCCAATGGCATTGGTTAGAAAATTTGGAAAACCCAACATTTTCTTAACAATCACTTGTAATCCTAACTGGCCTGAGGTTAAAGAATGTCTTAGACATGGAGAGCTATCTCAAGATAGACCTGATTTATTAGACAGAGTGTTTAGGGCGAAACTTGAAGAACTGAAAGTAGAATTATTCAAACGCAATATTTTTGGTAAGGTTGCTCGCTACACATATGTTATTGAGTTCCGTAAACGCCATCCGCCTCATGCTCACTTTTTATTAATCCTAAAACCTCATTATAAAATTTACAGGCCTGAAGATTTTGAATAAATAGTATGTGCTGAGTTACCAGACAAAAATATTAACCCTCACTTGTATATGTGGTTGTCAAACATATGTTACATGGACCATCTAGTCGTCTAAACCCAAGTAATGTATGTATGCAAAAGGATAGCTCATGCAAAGCTTCTTACCCAAGGATTTCGTGAAGGAACTTTCGTGAATAACCGATGCCTACCCAACCTATAGACGCCTAAATAATGATGCAAAAGCCAGAGTGCGTAGTTGCTTTCTCGGATAACGTATGGGTTGTACCATATAATCCATACCGCTGCAAAATTTGATAGCCATATAAATGTAGAAATATGTTCCACACGCTAAGGTCGTGAAGTATATATATAAGTATATATGTAAAGGGAATGATCTCGTCATGTTTATCATCACGCACCACCGACTTTCTTCTCATGAACTAAATGAAATAAGTCAATATCAATCAGCTCGATGGGTTTCGACCCCGGAAGCGTTGTGGAGAATCTATAAGTTTGCTTTAGGGGACATGCATCCAGCTGTGATACAGCTTCAAATTCACCTAGAAAATTTCCATCCAATAACTTTTAATCAAAAACATAAACTCAAAAATGTTATGACCAACCCGTTTAACCGGAAAACAATGCTTACAAAATAATTTTTTTATGAATAGGACTGACCCTAATGCATAGAAATATCAATGCACTTATGGAGACTTTCCTGACTACTTTGTATGGGAAAACGATAAAAAAAAAATGCTGGAAGAATAGAGTGAAAGGAGATTCTGTTGGTAGAATTGTATCGGTTATCCGATTGAAAGGGAAAGATACTACTTAAAACTATTATTGTCTAAGGTTAGATGCCCTTCATCTTTTATGGATCTCAAAATATTCAATGGCCAGGCTTTACCTTCTTACCATGAATCGCTTTGGCTCGAGGATTCCTTGAACGTAATAATAGCCAAGAGCGTGTGTTTAGGCCAAGCAAAGAACCTATGGAATGCCTTGTGAATTAAGGCAACCTGCTTGCCACGCTCTTGGTTTATTCTGTTGAAATAAGTGTCCTAAACCCAATCGGTTGGACCGGATCCGACCGGTCGGATCATTTCTACTATTTCTTTATGTTTATGCATATATTAAATGGCTTTTTTATTGTCATATATATGTTCTTTTTAAAGAACCAATTATGAATTGTTATATGATAGCGTCCTAAGTATTAAACTGTGATAGAGAAACCATGATAGGCGATTATGGTTGATGAGATCACTAATCACTTTAATAAGTTTGATACTTAAATGTCTCTAGGTCGATGTACTATTAAACAGGGCATTGATAGTATGAACAAAGCTAGCATGTATTGATGTCTTCGCCTTTAGGGCGGATAGATCTCGCTCTATCGAAGTGTAGACACTTGGACCGTGACGTGGACGTGTATTAGAGAATGCGACGTTAGGGATCGACCCACTTACACGGTTAAGTGTCACACTATGTGGCGGTTGTGTAATTATCCTTTGGACCGAGTCTTCATGGCATCACGGTGTGGATTGTCATGCTTTGACACTATTGAGGTTTACCCTAGCCACGGGGCGATCATGCGGTAGTGATTGGGTGTAATATTGAAGTATGCGGAGTATACATGATTGGTCGTCCTGGGAATCGCGTATCCTATGATTGGGATCGAATATCCGAAATGGCCTTCTTATAAGAAATGTCTTACTCTCGTGAATCTTTGCAAAGTGGGAGTAAATGAGTTACTTCGAGAGAGCATGATATCCGTGATTATAAGATACGGTCGTTAATGTTTGACACTCGACGCATCGAATCGTATGGATATTATTACAACGATAGATTGTAAGTTACACAGTAACTATTCCACATGAAAGGTAGTAGTCATTGCATTTGACTCTTCCGATGATTGGGGGTCATAGTGTGTTGCTAGACGCTATCTCGTGATCGTTA
The DNA here is from genome assembly GCA_026214975.1 of Gentiana macrophylla. Lineage (NCBI taxonomy): Eukaryota > Viridiplantae > Streptophyta > Magnoliopsida > Gentianales > Gentianaceae > Gentiana > Gentiana macrophylla. The sequence goes on along the minus strand of JAOBSW010001207.1, from coordinate 21,321 downwards.
TGCATGAAGGACATTTTCGTAATTTGTAATTTGTGTCTACGGCCAACATATTCAGAAGCCTATCGGGTCACACACATATAAACATCTAGCCGGATTAAAATGTGGTTATAGATGATAACCAAATAAGGAAAGTTTATCTCGTACTATAAAGGTTATAGTGGTAAATTAATATGGTGGTATTTATTTATTATGAATAAATTAAATACAAGATATTAATAGTATTATATTAATTAAACAATATTCCGGATGCCAAAATATTGGCTAAGGTGGCGCAATTTGTGTGTATGAGATACATTTGATTGTGTAATTTAATTAATGTGATTACCATATATTAATATAAGATATTAATATATAAAGTGGATATTAGTTATAAGGCCATCGTTAGAGAATTAATGATCATTTAGGATACTCCGAAATCTTATTTAGCTATAAGGACATTCTAATTTTAAGAAGGAAACTTATTTAGCTATAAGGACATTCTAATTTCAAGTGGATAAAGAAGAAGAAGGAGAAAAAAAAAAGGAAGGAAGGAAGAAAAAAAAAAGAGGAAGCGCTGGAGCTGATGTTTGTTTGTTTTTTTTTTTTTTAAAAAAAAAAATTTAAATTCACCATATTTCTAAAGGTTATATATTTTGATCTAAAACTCGGATCGTCAAAATTCTAAAGGATACGGTTTGATGTCTGATGCAGTAACATTGATGACTAATGCAGTGACATTGATGTCTGATACAAGGACATTGATGACTTATGCAGGGACATTGATGACTGATGCAGGGACATTGATGTCCAATGCAGTGACATTGATGAATGATGCAGGGACATTAAGCTAAACAAGATCGTCAAATGATTCAAGATCGTGTTAAAGAATTGAGGGATTCCACAATGAATCCAATTATCAGGAGGGCACAAACAACGTGTGGCTATTACAAGAGTTATAGTGAAGAGTCTTTGTAGTTTCACCAAACTTGTACTTCTATCCATATTAAAAGCTCCACATTTGGAGAAATGCAAAACAAGAGCAGAGCTGACTGATGCAATTGTTAGGTTTTATGCAGTGACATTGATGTCTGATGCAGGGACATTGACGACTTATGCAGTGACATTGATGTCTGATGCAGGGACATTGACGACTTATGCAGTGACATTGATGTCTGAAGCAGTGACATTCATGATCAGATTTATAATTAGATAACTCGATGCAATGATATTGATGTCACCGCATATACAACTAGATACACACATTTGATAACTTTGTAAAGTAACTTTATTTCTTTGTTATATTTAAATATTTGATTGATGTTGGTTTATTTGATTAGTGTTGGTTTAAATTTTCATAACTTTATAAAATAACTCAGATTTCTTTTTTTTTTTTTTGGTTTAAATGCATATTTTTACAACCAAAGGTATGCATAAATTGTTACAATAACACGCCAACGCATAAATCGTTACAATAACACGCCGAAGGTATAATTCGATACAATAAGACATCACCGCATAGATCGCTACAATAAGAAGGCACTCGCGATAAATCGCTACAATGAGATCGCCATTGCATAAATCGCTACAATGAGATGTCACCGATCAAGGTTGTCAATGGATCACGGCGGTAATACATCATGGTAGCCAATGAATCGCGGTGGTGAATGCATCGGGGTGGTTAATGGATCCCGTGGCCAATGCATCCGGTAGGTGGTCAATGCATGACGGTGATCAATACGCCACGTTGTTTTTTATGAAGAAAAAATTGATTTTATGAAATTTATTCGAAAATATCAAATTTGATTTTAGAATAAAGAAGACTTAAAAAATATGAATTTTAGTGAAAAATTTATGATGATCCTAGCTTTAGATCAAAATATATAACCTTTAAATATATACTGAATTAAAAAAATAAAAACTTAACCACGCTCACTCAGCAGTTTTTTTTTTTTCCTTTGAGCGCTTCTTTTTTTTTCCCCCTTCCTTCCTTTTTTTTTTCCTTCTTCCTCTTTATCCACTTGAAATTAGAATGTATTTATAACTAAATAAGTTTCCTTCGTAAAATTAGAATGTCATTATAACTAAATAAGATTTCGAAATGTCCTATTACCCTAATAAGTTGAAAATCAGTCCTTTTAAATAATTGGCCCATATATAAATATATATAGTCACATGCGACTTGCACTTGATTGTGCTTGTGCTTGTGCACATTTGTTTTCAAGAGATATATATATATATATATATATATATATATATATATATATATATATATATATTTATTTATTTATTTATTTATATGTGTAATATATATTTGTGATATATACACATGTGTAAATTGATTTATTATAATAAGATAAATATTGTCAATATAAGATATTGACAATATCCTGTAGATTTATTTAATATGAGATATCAGTAATAAATGGTATAAATCAATCAATTATATTTTTCTTATTTTACTTTAAAAATGTTTTCTTTCCTCCACACCTCTCAGCGCCACCTCATCTATATAAAGCTGAAGTGAGTGTCAAGTTTCTTTTGTACAACACACACCAAGAACTAATAGTTTTATGTAAAATAGAGAGCATCCTATGTAGGTTGTAGAGGAAAAAGGCCGGTCTAGCAACCGGAGTTTTTCAATAGCAATCCATAATGGATTTCAAGCGGGTTGTTCGTGTGACTAGCGGTAGAGGCCGAACACTTGGGCGGCTCTATGCGAACTACTCTCCTGACGGTCAAAGCGCCGATTTTAGATCAACCAAGCGTAACCACCGCCTTTGGCTTATTTGTTTATTGCTTAAACGAATCGATCTCTGGGTAAAAGGAAATCAAAATTTTGAATTCGATGCGTTCGCCAGAAATTTCCTAACAAAGGGTATCATAGCGAGCTTTGAGCTTAAGCAATAAGCATGTTATTTTGCGTAGTTAATTTTATCGTTTAAATCACGTAGTTAAAAGATGAAAGATTTTTGATTTGGAAAATTGATACATGAAAAGAAAAAGAAAAAAAAACGAGATCGGGTGGTGCTCGGGCGATCAAGGGCGGCAAAGAGGCAACTCGCCGCCGGCAAATGGGTTGACCGGTCAATGCTGGGCGATCTCCAAATTTTTGTTTTTTGTATTTTGTGATTCAATATGGTTCATAGTTGTGATTAATAATTTCTCCTTTGTTTAGTTGTGTCATGCGGCTAACCAATAGCTTCAAATAGTTTGCCATCGATGCCACACGACATTAAAATAATAATGGTCTTTCCAAACTTTGTTTGAATAGCTCAGGTCACACACTAACCAATAGCTCAAATAATTTGCCATCGGATGCCACACAAGATTAAAATAATAATGGCTTTTTCAAACTTTGTTTGGAATAGCTTCAGCGCTTTTCCAAATATTTGATTTGGGAAAAGCGCTTGCGCCATTTTCAAATATTTGATTTGTAAAAGACGATGCTTGCGCCACTTCCAAAATTTTGATTTTGAAAATGTCGACCTAAACCAAATTTGTTTAGAAGATGCCTTTGGTTTAAAACCAAAGACATCTTTTTTGATTATGAATCAAAATGAAAGAAACAAAATAGACTTAATTTTAATTTTGATTTATTTTTAGAATAGTTCTAATTAATTAAAATTAAAATCGCTTAAAATTAATCGTTAATTTTATTTCGATTAAAATCATTTAATTAATTAAATGTTAATTAGTTAATTGATTGGATAGAATTATTTAATAGATTAAATGTTAATTGATTAATTAAGACGCAAGTAGTTAAATTTTAATTTTATCTTTTTCATAAGATTTTATTGTATGGATTAGATATAGTAGATATAATATGATTATATTAACTCCGATTAATCATGGACTCAATCGATAGGATAGATGTGAATGATTTAATTTTTTGTTGGTTTAAAATTGTCTCTAGGCCAAGTATGAAGAACGTGACTAGTTTATTTTCTCAGATTTATCCCATTCCCTAGCTCTCTGCAAAGTGCGGCGGGTGTATTTATTTTATTAGATAGAATTAAATGTAACAAGAATGGAGCAGAGAGATAGAGACTAAAGAAAGAAGAATAAAGATCCCATTCGAGATGGCGATTAAAGATCCTATTATGGTCAGAAAATTACCTTAGATTGTGACCATGCGTTTCGCTCACTTTGTATTCAAACCGCATCTGGAAAAGTCCATGATCATACCGGTTACTTTACGATTTGTTTATTTTGTGCTTGTATTTATTTTATATGATACGATAGATGCATGACTAGGCACGATCTAATGTGTAGATATATATCTATGTAGATAGATATATTTGATGAGACCATGATTGAAATTAATTAAGTGAATTAATTTATATAAATACTTCCACAAAGAAAATTGAGTTATAATATGTCTCCCAATATTATAGTGACGGTGAAGTGCCCTTGTTCGATCCAACTGATCGCCCACGCCGGAGTTGACCTACCACGGTATATCGCCATTATCAAGATATGATCGTTATGAGATCTCATGAATACTTGGGTTACGACTCGACTAAGAATCTTGGGTGATTGTCCCACGCCAGATCGTCTCGATTTTTAGAGACATAAGGTTGACTATCACATGACAATGCGAATTGTCAAAGAGTTGACTAGTCAAACCACCGGAAGTCGCGTTAGACGCGATTGGTAAGAAGTACCTACCCGCCAAAATTGACCCGGTCGATCGGCCCATGTCGGGATCGAGTCAACTAGATAGGATTTCACCACCAAAGGATTTTGAAAAATTCTTGAAAGTCAATCGGGAGTAGTTGACTAGTAAGCAAAATCATAAATCAAAAGACCATTTTTGATTTTGGCGTGTACAAACAACAACACTCTTTTATTTTCATTTTTATGTTGTAGTTTTAGCAAACTTTATATTTATGTTTTATTCTCAATTAGTAAAACCAAATTATGATCAAGTACCTTTTGAGAAACGTTTCAAATATGGTTAAGTAATTTTAATCCTTTTAAAATAAGCAATGACAACAAAGAATCTTGTTATATTAGTTAGAGACAAGGAGACTACATATTTGATGCAAATCCTTTAAGACTTTAATTATTAAGAAAACGGAAGCTCATTAGATACAATCCAATGTGATCATTCAAATACATACGATGACAATTAATTCAAACGCTGAATAAGAATGACCACATTGAATTTTGGAAAGGTTGTTTTCAAAATTGTAAGATTTAAGTATCGACTTATTTCTTTAATCGTTGCTTAAAAGTTAATTAAATGGTCAATGTTTTGATACGATTCAAAAGGTTGAATAAACTATTTAATAAACTTTAGATTTTCTTTATGAAAGGAAATTGAAGACATAGCTCTTGTGATCTTTCTTAAGTCTTATGAAGACTACATTAAGAAATATTTACAAGTGCTTAAAGGATTGAAAGGAAAGTTAGGGCATGTGCTTAAATAGAGAGCTTATTGAAGTCTCTATTCTAGGCAAGTGTGTTGAGATAAACGTATCTAAGTTCAAGTCAACTCTTAGATATATGATATCTTACGAGTGTGATTAAATTAGAAAGGTTGATACAGATATGGAAGGTGAAGCAAGCGTTGTAACACTTACCACATTCTGGATCTAGTAAACTGATAAGGGAACTAAATAAATGTTATTATGTTCCGGTTCTTATGAAGAACATACTTTCAGTTATTTGTTAGGATTTAGTAGACATATTCAATTGTAAAGAATAAATGTTATTCGATAAAGTTGAAAGGTCACCAATCTAACATACTAGATTGATGTCACTATATAGTTGATATACGTGATGAGATCTCAACTAAATATTTGTGTGGTCATTATCCTTGATATTGGTGGTTGTTCTAGACATAGTCTCTCCGAAGGAAGCGTGTAATTAAACGTCATTCTCGATGATGTTGAACCATATGATTATGAATCATGTGGGTTATAATGATCTTATCCAAAGAGGACTAAAATACCCTTTAAGAAAATGTCATAGAATCTAGAAAAATTGTCTAAAGCCTGAACATACCGGAGTTTGTTGGCTTGTGACAATTAATGCCACAAATAATTGTTTATTAGTCTCTACGTCTATTTTTAGAAATAGTCAAGTGTACTCAGTGAAGTGCATAATTCGGAAAGCCCAAAAAGTTCGAGCTAGCACGAATATGAGATTGATGAACTACTTAGGAATTAATATTCAAATGGATTGAAGTAATTAATACCTGAAGGGTGTTTCAGAAGTCGTCTGAAAAGGAATAAGATTCTCCCTTGAAGGATACCATCTTTGGGATACGCAATTAGGTTATGTTCCCAAAATGGAAACAACACTTTATATGATAAAGGTGTGACACAAGCCATGCGAAGTATCCCTTACCCGTTTCGGGATAGTGCCCTTATACTTAACCGAAAGCAAAGAATAAAGGTTGAATAAATTCCATATTAGATATGGAAGAGGATAATGTCGAATCTATCTTAACCGATGATTTGAAGTTGTCATATAAGTCGTAGTCGAAGGCTTGGAGCCTAGTACGACATATGCAACTTTGTGGAATGTCTTAGCTAGCACGCTGGATATTATTTACTTGTCCATGGAGCAAAATGTTTGTCTCCAAACACGATGTCTTCTAAAGAAGTGTTTCTTCCAAAAGAAACAAATGAGTGAATCGATCTCAAAAGAGTTTGAGAACCACAAAGATATGTTCAACCATTGAACATGAGCGCAGACGCCGTGATAGCGATGAGGTGTAGAACACTGCTCAATGCACACAAAGTTCTATAAGTCTGTGGATGACCTCAAGCCCAAAAGGGTTACTGGTATGTTCATCTTGATGAATGAATATCTCACGACTTATGAAAGAATGTTTGAAAGGCAAGATTGAGAGATATGGCCAGGAGCCATAATATCTAAATTAGGTTCCATCAAGGACAACCAGTGTTATGAACCTAGTTTGTCTTACCTGAGGGAATGTCCCTCAAGGGTGAGCCGAGCCCGCTTCTATTCGGACTATGCTTGTTATAACTTCGCATCATGGCTATATGATGTTGTTGATGACGCTGGGCGTAAAGCTCAATGTTGATAGATCGATAACATGATATGTGAGCCCACTTAGATCCATTTATGGACTCAAACAAGTTTCTAGACAATTTTTTTGTTTGATAATCAAAGGATTTTGATTTAGTCAAAGAAGGATGTGCCCAATGTGCAAGATGGATAGTGGGAGTGTGTTACGATTTTTGAGTAAGGTATTGATATCTCTCTCGATAATTGTAATCCCATGTCACGCTCAATTAATGTTTGGTAGTTCAAGGTCTTTACGTAAAGCACTTGGATTGGCGAGCTTCTTATTTTTGGAAATAAGAATCTATAGCGATATATTTAACGGTCGTTAGATTATAGTTTACCTATACGTATATGATGCTAAAAGAGTTTAGCATAGATCGCGTAAGAGAGATAATGCTAGCCGGTGTTCTCAAGATCTATCTATGTTAGGACGTTAGTCCTAAAGATAAGGTGAAAGATGATGATAATTATGAAGGTTTCTTCAAGCATCGCAATAGGAACCATCATAAAGGTAATGCCGGATGTTCATAGTCCATGAATAGTCATGAGCAAGTATGAATGTAACTGGTGAATGTCGAATATCCTTAAACAAGTTAAGGAAGAGTTCCTAGTTTATCGAAACTTGGAATTAGATAAATATAGTTATACAAACGTATATCCCGAGTCCGATGAAGAGCGAGTGGGAGCCATTGTCGGGTTTGAAGTCATTTTGATTAAGTGATACAAATGAAATGAAATGTTCTTAGCTATGGTCATCAGATATTCTACAACTTAGCCAAAAACACAATAGTGCCTTAGAGGCTTAAGCGGAGCAAGATATGGATCTGTATGTTCATTTTTGAACCTTGTGCGTTTTTTCCACCTTTTCTATATAGCCGATATAGTAAGTGGATCATTGCTTGAAGCAAGGACCAGGGCCTCGCCGAGATTCATGTGGGTGTTGAGGCGGTTCCTTTGACTTGATCATATGGAGCGTGATATGAAGATAAGTTTGAGTCCCCACGGATAGCGATCCGCTCATGGCTGTGGGCTGGGCTAAGCAGTATTGCATGAGATTCTTGTGTTTCAACTTGGTCTTGTGTGTGCTAGTGGTTGGTTTTAGGCCAAGTGGGAGATTGTTGAAATAGTGTCTCAAACCCAATCGGTTGGACCGATCCGACCGGGTCGGATCATTTCTACTATTTCTTTATGTTTATGCATATATTAAATGACTTTTCTATTGTCATATATATGTTCTTTTAAAGAACCAATTATGAATTATTATATGATAGCGTCCTTAGTATTAAACTGTGATAGAGAAACCATGATAGGCGATTATGGTTGATGAGATCACTAATCACTTTAATAAGTTTGATACTTAAATGTCTCTAGGATGATGTACTATTAAACAGAGCATTGATAAGTATGAACAAAGCTAGCACATATTAGATGTCTTCTGCCTTTAGTAGGCGTGGATATATCTCGCCTATCAAAGTGTAGAGACACTTGGGTATGCACGTGGGCGTGTATTGTAGAATGTGTACGCTAGGGATCGACCCACTTACACGGTTAAGTGTCACACTATGTGGCGGTTGTGTAATTATCCTTTGGACCGGATTCTTCATGGCATCACGGTGTGAATTGTCAAGCTTTGACACTATTGAGGTTTCCACACTATTGAGGTTTCCCAGCCACGGGCAATCAATGCGGTAGTGATTAGGTGTGATATTGAAGCATCGCGGAGTATACATGATTGGTCGTCTGGGAATCGCGTATCCTATGATTGAGATCGAATATCCGAAATGGCCTTCTCATAAGGAATGTCTTACTCTCGTGAATCTTTGCAAAGTGGGATTAAATGAGTTACTTCGAGAGAGCATGATATCCAGATTATAAGATACGGTCGTTAATGTTTGACATTCGACGTACGACCGTATGGATATTATTACAAATGATAGGATTGTAAGTTACACGGTAATCAAGTTTCACACGAAAAGGTAAAGTCATTGAATTTGACTCTTCCGATGATCGGGGTCACAGACGTGTTGCTAGACGCTATCCCGTGATCGCAGGCATGAAGCGGCATTTTACGTAATTTGTAATTTGTGTTCACGGCCAACATATTCGGAAGCCGATCGGGTCACACACATATGAACATCTAGCCGGGATTAAAATGTGGTTATAGATGATAACCAAATAAGAAAGCTTTATCTCGTCTTATAAAAAATTATAGTGTAAATTAATATGGTGGTATTTATTTATTATGAATAAATTAAATATAAGATATTAATAGTTTTATATTAATTAAAAATATTCCCTTGATTTTTATGAATTTCCTTTGCCTTAACATTGCTATTCATTTAACATTGCTGACAAAAGCAAACTACTAATCGTTTATTGCATTAACCAAAGTAGTTCTTCATTGTATATTTGTTAGCAATTGTAGTGGTCATTCATAACGACGGAGTATTTAAACATGGAACCAACAATATAGATGGGAATGACAAAATAAATTGAAGTCAACTACCGCATTGACTCAAATCTATTTCTTCTAAAATAAAACTAAAAACAAAAAATAAATGGCGGAATATATATACACTAGTAAAATTGAATGTAAAAAACAACAGACGTCTTTAATCTTTAGATGTTTAACGTAATGTCAGCTATTAAATATAAAATACATTTTAAGCTAAAATATCATTTCATTGCATTTAAAGCAATGTGATATAAATGGCGAAATTTAGCGAAGCATTATTATTATCAACAATTATGATGTCGATTATTTAAAAGAAAATTAGGCTGGGTTTTGGGTGAATGAGCAGTAAAAAAATAAAACAAAAAAAAAAAAAGGTGAGCTTTTGAGTAGATGACGATAAAATGTTGCAAATCAAAAAAAACAAGTGTCACTAGGGGTGACTCTTGCCTTCTTATTATATAGAAGGAAAGGATGTTGCGCTATTCATTCGACGGTTAAAAAAACAAAAATCTCAACATACGTGAAAAGAGATAAAATTTTAATAAGAGAAATCAGATGTACATCTATATATGAATGGGTATATAGAGAAGTCAAGTTTTTCAAATTTATTTTAGGTAATTATTTAAAAGGTGATTTTATACTTTATTAGGGGTAATAGGATGACAAAATCTTATTTAGTTATAAGGACATTACAATTTTAAAAGAAACTTATTTAGTTATAGGACATTAAATTTTAAGTGGATAAAAGAGGAAAGGAAAAAAAAGATGCTCTCAAAGGAAAAAAAAAAAAAGCACCACACGTTCAAAGCAGTTTTTTTTTAATTAAATATGTCTAGCGTCGTATATTTTGATCTACTTCGGATCATCATAATTTTATTAAAATTCATATTTTAGTCTTAACATTCTAAAATAAAATTTTATATTTTAGAATACATTTCAAAAATCAATTTTATTGATCATTCATCATTGACAACCGTAATTATTAACCAAATCTGATGACCATTGCGATTCATTGAATACTGTGATGTATTGCCTTGCGTCCATTGTGTGTTTGATGATGGCATCTGTTGTATGTCATCAATGTCGCTGCATCGCGTATCAATGTCATTTCGTCAATGATATCATTTTATCGATTGTCAATCGTCATTTCATGTCATCAATCCACTGCATGTCAATGATGTCACTGCGTAAGAAAAAAAAGAAAAAAGGAAACAAAGGAACGAATGAGTTTTATTTTATTTTATTTTTAAATTCATCATATTTATAAATGTCATATATTTTGATAAAACTCGGATTATCATAATTTTTCACTAAAATTCATATTTTTAAATTCTTTATTCTAAATCAAATTTGATATTTTCGAATAAATTTCATAAATCAATTTTTTCTTCATAAAATCTACGTGGCGTATTCATCATATCATACATTGACCATGATGTATTGACCGCCGGGATCCATTCTTTCCACGATGCAATGACCGCGCGATTCATTGAATACAATGATGTATTGACCGCGATCCATTGACAACCTTGATCGGTGACATCGTTGTATAAGTCATCAATGTCGTTCATGGACATCAATGTCCTTGCATCGACATCAATGTCACTGCATAAGTCATCAATGTCTTGCATAAGTCATCAATGTCAGCTGCATGTCGACAATGTCGCTGCGTAAGCCAGAACCAAGATGATCATATAGGCACTCTTGTCAATCTCTGATGATGGTAACTCTTGCACACGTAGTAAACACACTTTACACTAATAGGCCGGTGATTAACTATCACTGCAATGACCAAAAATCCACCAACCATAATTGTTGTAAGCACACGTGATTATCCCCACATTAACCACAGTGATGAGAATATAGTGTGATCAGTCCACAAATAGCCATATACACAAAAACAAGGTCGAAAGCTATCATGGTCTGCACTTTAACAATTGATAGCTCTTTTCATAGTTGCAAGCTCATAAACCGGCTCCAATATAGAAACCACGCTAGCCAAATGCCATAAAGCACTTATATCGACCGACACAAGCAGGACAAAGACAACCATAAGAAAGAAAAAACAACCCAATATGAGTATCCACATATTATAAGCGGCACGAAACCCAAAAGACTTAATTGTAAGCCACCATGGTGAGTGAAACCCATAAGAAGGTAATAAAGAGCCTCTAGATCGTCTTGTCTTTGCGAAAGCAAAGGACTATACCATCTATTATAAGCACCCAAATACTACTGTCAACTAATTAGTAAAACACAATCTATGAATACTCAGAATGTTTCTCTAGATGTGTTATTGTGTATTATGCTTGTCCATGTCTTTGCATAAGTCATCAATGTCAACATAAGTCATCAATGTCCTTTGCATCGAGACATTAATGTCATCGCGTAAGTCGTGATGTCCGCATCGATCATCAATGTCATTCCGTCAAGTAGCATGTAAATCGGAAAAATATTTCTTAATTCGGTACTTCTTGAGCTTACACTTGTACTTGGGATAAACACTCAAAAACTTATCATCGCATCAGCATAAGCATGATTCTTGAGAGAAAAATCTTATCGACCAAAAAGCGTTAGCCCGCAAAAATTCTTTACGGGCATGGAGCACGGCTAGAGATCTTGAGGATGTTCTAAGTTTTGATCATGATTAGAAGGTTTTGAATCAATGGCATGTGATTTTACAAGAGACCCATCTTGAGGCCTCTTGAAGAGCTTCCTAAGTCTATTTTCTTGTGTATTATTGAGATTTTGATGTTTTTCTTCTTACCTTCTTTCTTTTGTCGAACGAACCTTCTCTTTTTGAGCGCCTCTTTTCCACAATCATAGATGCCTGTGGGATATAGGCCAAATCTTGAAAAATGCATTAATTCAAATATCCTCAAACCAAGATCGATTAATTACGAAAATGGTTCCTTTTACATGTTAACCATTCAAAGAACTACACAATCAACAACTTCTTCATTCTCCAGGCGAAACAACAAAGCGACACTCATTTCAAACTGAAACACCGATTTAAAACAGAAAAGTTTTTTTAATCAAATAGCGCCTGAAGGGTGTCGATTAAAAGGAGAAATTAAAATGATATCAAACATTAAAAAACAAAAATTACAAGTGTAATTTAACTATGAAAAAAAAGCAGAAAAAATTTCACACACAATGTATGTCAAAACAGTTGACGAAGTTTGAAAATCAGACCCACTAATGATTCCAAACCCTTATTTCAATGCCACCCACTTTAACAACTCAAAAAAGGTACACGCTTACGAAATCCTTCAACCGCAGAAAAAACAAAAGCGAACAAATTATTAAAAAATTAAGAAGAAAAAGTGGCGGAACAGATGGATTATGTTAATAACCAAAAGTATTTTGACTCTTCTTTTTCTTCGCGGAGGTAGAAGGCAGTGGGATTTCAGAAATACAATAGCGTAAGGCGGACAAAAGCAGTACAAACATAAGCATTAGCAAGAAAGTCGATGGGTTTGGAGTAATGTCGATAGGAAAGAAAAAAATAGATTGTGTCCTTATAAGAATAAGTTTTTGAGTGTCTAAATGATTATTAAGTCTCTAACGCGGCCTTATAACTAATATCCACTTTATTTTAATACTAAAACCGTAGTAGTATAAGAATATTGATCTCATCTAAAATGATTGGTATGTTGTAAAATCGTCTATTTTAGAGCTATTACAATTGCTCTTAGTTTCTTCACTTTTTATTGTCGGTATTCTTACATAAATTATACAAACCTTTTGGTACATGTTATTATTGACAAAGGGGTTGTTAAATCTAAAATCAAATCTAAAGTAAAGTCTAAAATGTAAAGTATGAATATGATAAGTAGTGAATTCTTAACATAATTAGATCGTTTGATAACATCACAATCCTTAAAGTCTGAAATTCTTAAATCGATGATATTGGATTAAAAAAATCCATATATCTGAAGAAAAATAACCCAACACATACTGAACCGTACATAGTTATCCACACAAAACTCTGATAAAATATGTATATAACAAATATGGAAATCCAAGATAAAATGAATATTCAGATTTGCCTTTATTGCTTGAGAAAAATATTTAGCAGAGCAAGAAATGCAAATGATGAAACCTTAATAGTGGAGTAACAATGAAGGCAAAAAAAAAAAAAATGCAAATTGATCTGTTGACTATTTCTGTGCATTTTAATTCATTTGCATAATAATAGGGATGTTAGTTTGTAATTACTGCGTTGTTGCTCCTACTTTACGGGTAGTTGTCTAGTCTTGGGTTAGTTGGAGATTTTGTAGGATTTCCTTATTTTGTATTGTGTTATTTGGCTATTTAAAGCCTCGATTTCGATCTAATAAAGCGAGAAGTTGATTTGTTTACCTCAATTGTCTAAATAGTTTAACAATTGGTAGAGCCTATAAATCAAGGCATGTTTGAAAGGAAGCAAAACACAGAGATGGTGAAAGTAGCAATGGAAATAGGAAGTTTATACAACTGCAATTCCAAATTTGATGGCTACTATGAGCATTGGGCCAAGCATGGAGAATTTCTTGAGATCAAAGGAATATTGGACCTTGATTAAGGGGATTAACATTCCGGAAGGCACATAGGCAGCTGAAGCTCGATTGAAGTAATTAAAGGATCAACGGCTAAAGGACAAGAAGATCAAGAACTATCTATATCAGTCAATAGATAGAGATCATGGAGACTATCTAAATGATGATACCTCACAGGATCTGCGACTCAGCGCCCGTTCAAAGGATCAACAAGAGTGAAAAGGCACAACTCATACTCTCAGCGAGTTTGAGCGAGAATGAAAGAAGGTGAATCTGTGAACACTTATTTTGGAAGGACTCGACCATAGCCAAAGGCATGAAAGCTTATGGTGAAAAGATGCGAGAAAGGACATTCTTGCCAAAATTCTAAGGTCTGGCATCAAAATTCAATTATGTTGTGTGTTCAATCGAAGAATCCAACAATGTGAACACTAACATGGATGAACTCCAAAGCGACCTCACCTCCATGAGTTAAGGATGAAAAATGTTGAAGGAAGAACATGTCTTGAAAGTGTCAAGTGAAGACATAGGAAGAGGAAGAGGAAACTACCGAGGTGGTTGTGGAAGAGAGAGCAGACAACTGTTAATAAAGCAACCGTGGAATGTTATAGATGTCACAATCTTGTACATTTCAGTCTGAGCCCCACTGGGAAAAGCGGCCAACTATCGCGATCTTGAAATAAGCGAAGAGGAAGACATGTTACTAATGGCTCGTGTGGAACCACACAATGCAAAAGGGAAAAAAATGTGGTTTACGGATTCGGGGTGCTCAAATCATATGGTGGGAACAAGGCATGGTTTGATCCATGTCAATTCAATGAATATTTCAAACACTCTGTGAAATTAGAAACAATCACATAATGGAAGTGTTGGAAAGAGAAACATCAAGCTTGACATTGAAGGATCAAATCATAACATAAGTAATGTTTACTATGTTCTGAGTTGAAGAATAATCCGGAGCATTGGTCAATTACAAGAAGAGGATTGACTATTTTGATCAAACAAAACACATGCAGGATATATCATCAAACCAAGGGTGCATTCTCAAAGCAAGATGACAACCAACAAAATGTTTGTGCTAATAGCAAAGCTGCGATCAATCTCAAACTGTTTCAATGTCAAAGTAGAAGAGATATGAGACTATGGCATAAGGCTTGGACATCTTAACCAACAAAGCATGAAGAATATGCAAAAGGAACAATGGGTTAAGGGTCTTCCTGAAATCAGCACCACCAACAAAGTTTACCAAACTTGTTTTAAGGGAAAACAACATAGAGTGTCAATCCCAAAAAGGAGCAAGTGGAGAGCCACAAAAACACTTGCTAGTTCACTCAGACATTTGTGGTCTATAAGTCCTCGTCTCACGGCAACAAAATGTACATTTTAACCTTCATAGATGATTTTCGAAAGCTTTGGGTCCATTTGTTAAATACTAAGATGAAGCCTTCTTTGTTTTCAAGCAATTTAAAATACTTGTAGAAAAGAAGTGTTGTATGTCTATATATAGTTTGAGAACCGACGGAGGAGGGAATTTACTTCAAAAGAATTTACAGTATTGTATGGATCAAGGCATAAAGCGTAATTGACCGGTGCATATACTCCCAACAAAATGGGGTAGCGAGCGAATCGTTCAATTTTGAATATGGTTAGGTGTGTTGGAAGAAAAATGGATGCCAAAAATATTACGGCTGAGGTCATTAAATGGGTATGTCATGTCCTCAATCAATTCCCACTCTGCTGTGAAAGACAAGACACATGAAGAGTCTTGAGTGGAGTAAAATCAAACATAGATTACTTCAAAATGTTTGGTCGCAGGAAATGTTCATGTGCGGAAGCAAAGCGGTTAAAATTGGATGCAAGAAGTCAACAATGTGTGTTCCTTGGATACAATGATGAATCAAAGGATACAAGATGTATAATCCAATAACCAAAAATTAATTGTGAGTCAAGATGTGGTTTTGAAGAAAATGAGTGTTGGGATTGGGGATGGTGATCAAGAATGCGAGAAATGACATCTTAGTGTGAGGTGATGAAGTGAGTGAACTAGAGAATTCAAGTGATAAAGAAGGCAATGAGAAGGAAGAAACTCATGATGATGATCGATAATGATCACGATAATCAAGTTCTTGTTGAAGAAAACAACACTGAACCGGTCTATGCAAAATCGAACAACAACGACCTGGATCCCAATCCAGTAGTGACAACCAATTACTTGAAAGAAGAAGGTCAAGACAACCCGACATATCTACAAGATTATGTCTTTGGTGGAGGATTATCGATGATGAAGAGGTACAAAATTACATTATGTTTACTTCATCGATGACCTACTGTTTTGAAGAAGCAATGATTGACAAGAAATGGGCGGCAATGGATCAGAAATAGACTCAATTATCAAGAATCAAACATGGAAACTTGTGAATGCACTAAAGAGGCAAAGGTAATTGGTGTAAAGTGGATATATAGAACCAAGCTAAATGAAAATGGTGAGTAGACAAGTGTAAAAGACTTGTTGCAAAGGACATGCAGGAAAAGGGAATAGACTACATAAAGTATTTGCACGGTGGCGGATGGGATACAATCGAACACTCATTGCATTGGCAGCCAAAAATGGATGGAAACTATACCAACTAGATGTCAAAAGTGCCTTTTGCATGGAGAACTAAAGAAGATGTGTATATTGCTCAACCACGGGTTATGAAAAGAAAGAGGAACAATCTAAAGTCTACAAACTAAAGAAAGCATTGTATGGCTTGAAACAAGCACCAGGGCTGGTTGTGAGGGTGAAGAGCTACTTCACAAGTCGAGGTTTGAAAGCGACATGAGCACACTTGTTTGTCAGAAAGAAGGGAAGAACATCCTAATTGTAAGTCTTTATGTTGATGACCTTGTTTTTACTAGTAATAACTCAAACATGTTGAAAGCCTTCAAGAATTCCATGAAAAATGAGTTTGAGATAGTGACTTGGGTGAAATGAGCTATTTTCAGGGTGGAAGTGCAACAAGCACTCAAAGGAATCCACATTTGCCAAAGAAGTATCTGAAGACATAGTTGTGATTTGGTATGAAGGAGTGCACTTGATGTCAAAAATCCTATAGTGCTGTGACAAAATGTCAAAGATGAAGGTGGAAAGAAAGTTGACTTAACTTTCTTCAAGCAGATATTGAAAGCCTAATGTACTTGACATCAACAAGACCGGACTTGATGTACGGTGTATGTTTGTTAAGTCGATTTATGGCCAATCTATAGAATCTCATTTGCTAGTACATCAAAGCGAATTCTTAGATACTTAAAGGGACAAGCTGGACTTGGTATTTTGTATCAAAGTGGAAGCACATATGATCTATTGGCATACAGACAATGACTATCTGAGAACAACGATGAGTTTAAAAGCACCTCTGGATATGTGTTTCATTAAGTAAAGGAGGCGTGGCTTGGTCCTCAAAGAAGCAATCGGTGGTAACTCTACCACAAAAGCGAGTATATAGCTGCATTGCTTGTGCTTGTCAAAGCATTTGGATGCGAAATATCTTGATGCGATTGGTGGAACATAAGATGATTGAACTCTTATGCTATGTGATAACTCATCAACAATTCAACTAGCTAAACATCCAGTGTTTCATGGAAAAAGCAAGCACATTGCAATAAGCACATTGCAACAATTCAACTAGCTAAGTAATTGATTGTCACTACTGGATTGGGATGCGTCTTTGTTGTTGTTCGATTTTGCATAGGAGCGGGTTCGATGTTGTTTTCTTCAGCAACAACTTGATTATCGGGATCATCATCATGAGTTTCTTCCTCCTCATTGCCTTCTTCACTTGAATTCTCTAGTTCACTCTTCATGTCGTCACACTAAGATGTCATTTACGCATTCTTGATTACTCCTCCTCAATCCCAATACTCATTTTCTTCAAAACCACATCTTGACTCACAATTAATTTTTGGTTATTGGATTATACATCTTGTATCCACTGATTCATCACTGTATCCAAGGCACATATTTTGACTTCGCATCCAATTTTAAGCTGTTTTGCTTCAGCACATAAACATTTCCCAGCGACCAAACACAAAGTAATCTATGTTTGGTTTTGCTCCACTCGAGAACTCTTGAGTGTCTTGTCTTTCACGCAGAGGTGGGAATCGATTACGGACATGACATACCCATTTATGACCTCGGGCGAGAATATTTTGGCATCCTTTTTCTTCGAGAACACACAACCATATTCGAATTGAGCGATTCTTGCATTACTACCCAATTTCTTTGGGAGTATATGCTCCAGTGAATTAACGTTTATGCCTTGATCCATATACTTGAAATTCTTTTGAAGTAAATTCCCTCATCATCGGTTCTAAAACTATATCTGAGACATACCACACTCCTTTTCTACGGTATTTTAAATTGCTTGAAAACAAAGGCTTCATCTGGAAAAATCATCATGAAGGTTAAGATGTACCTTTGTTCTTTGTGAGATGAGGACTTATAGGACCACAAATGCAAGTGAACTAGGCTGCGGTGTTTTAGGGCTCTCCACTTGCTCCTTTTGGGATTGACACTCATGTTGTTTTCCGCTTCAAACAAGTTTGGCAAACTTTGTTGGTGGTCTTGATTCCAGGAAGACCATAACCCATTGTTCCTTTAATCTTCTTCATGCTTTGTTGGTTAAGATGTCCATGCCTTTTGTGTCATGGGTCTCTATCTCTTACCTTTGACATTGAAATAGTTTGAGGTTGACTGCGGCTTTGCTATTAGCACAAACATTTTGTTGGTTGTCATCTTGCTTTGGAGAATGCACCGCTTGGTTTGATGATATATCTGCGTGTGTTTTGTTTGATCAAAATAGTCAATCCACTCTTGTAATTGACCAATGCTCGTGATTCTTCTTCAGAACATAGTAAACATTACTTATGTTACGATTTGATCCTTCAATGTCAAGCTTGATGTTTCCGCTCCATACCTCCAATTCTGTGATTGTCTCTAATTTCACGAGTGTTTGAAATCTTCGTTGAATTGACTGGATCAAACCATGCCTTGTTCCCAATCATATGATTTGAGCACCACTGAATCCAAAAACACATTTCTTCCACTTTTTTGCATTGTGTGGTTCCACCATTATAACATGTCTTCCTCTTGATTATTTCGACATCAACATAGTTTCTTTGCCTTTTCCAGTGGGGCATTCATTACTGAAATGTCCAAGATTGTGACATCTATAACATTCCAGTTCCTTTATTAAGGTTATGCCTGCTCCACTCTTCCCGACCACCTCGGTAGTTTCCTCTTCCTCTTCCTTTGTCTTCAACGACACTTTGGCTGCATGTGTCTCTCTGCAGCATTTTCATCCTTAACTCATGGATAATGAGGTGCCTTTGGAGTTCATCCATTGTTAGTGTGTTCACATTGTTGGATTCTTGATTGAACACACAACATAATTGAATTTTGATGCAGAGACCTTAGAATTTTGGCGAGTAATGTCCTTTTACGCTTTTCACGAAGCTTTCATGCCTTTGGCTATGGTGAGTCACTTACAAAATAAGTGTTCAAAGATTCACCTTCTTTCATTCTCAACAGTTCAAACTCGGTTTTGAGAGTTTGGAGTTGTGCCTTTTTCTTTGTTGATCCTTTGAACTTCACGGGCCATGGAGTCGCGATCTGCTGGAGGTATCATCATTTAGGATAGTCTCCATGATCTCTCTATCTATTCTTGATATAGATAGTTCTTGATCTTCTTGTCCTTTGGCCGTTGATCCTCTAATTCCTTCAACCAGCTTTAGTTGCGGTGTGCCTTCGGAATGTTAATGATTCCTCCTCAATCAAGCTCAATATTCCTTTGATCTCAAGAAATTCTCCATGAGATTGATCATAGTAGCCATCAAATTTTGGAATTGCAGGTTGTATAAACTTCCTATTTCCATTGCTACTTTCAGCCATCTCTGTGTTTTGCTTCCTTTCAAACATGCCTTGATTTATAGACTCTGCTACCAATTGTTAAACTATTTAGACAATTGAGGTAAACAAATCAACTTCTCTGCTTTATTAGACTGAAATCAGAGGCTTTAAATAGCCAAATAACACAATACAAAATTAGGAAATCCTACTAAATCTCTAACTAACGAAGACTAGGCAACTACCCAGAAAGTTGGAGCAACAACGCAGCATTACAAACTAACATCCCTATTATTATGAAACAGAATTAAAATGCAGAGAAATAGTCAACAAATCTCCAAATATGCGGATTGCAGACCAAATCAAAATCAGAACCCATCTTTTCTCAACCAAAAAAAAAGAAAAAAAGAGAGAGACATCGTCATTTTCATTTTCAATATCTGCTCAATTTCCTAATTAAAAAATGTGAACAATGTGGCCTTATGTAATATATCTTCTTGCCTTGTGAATAAAAAAATGACAATTCTTGAAACAACTAAATTATTTTTATTGGTAAAGGTCTAGTACTTCGGGCCACATATATTACACAATACAAATCCTTTACCAAGCAAAAATACTTCACATAGATTTATTTTATTACAACTAACCTAACTTTTAAAAATTCCAAAAAAAAAACTAATGAAACTCCTAATTTACATGAGTTCTTCAGGCCCTCAATCGCTCTTGCCCAAGTCTAAATTTCCCATCTTCCTCCTGCGTCCTGCTACTACCGTCGGACCGCTACCGGACCGCCGATCCAGTCTCACGCCGCAGGCATCCCACTCAGTCCACTGTACTCAACAGCCTTGGCTACTGCTTGCTTCCATTTCAGGTATTATTTTTCTATTTCGTTGTTTTTATTTATAATTTGTGTTCTTAATCTTGGTTTCTACTTTCATTAAGGTATAATGGCTTCCATGTTTGTTGGTTGTTAAGAGCTGCTCATAAATCAATTGAAAGATCATATTTTCTTGTTTATTTTGAAATCAACTTTTGATTCTACTTAAGACTTCGAAATTTGAAAAAGAGAAAGAGTACTGCTAATGTCTAGAATATCTATCTCAACTATGTTGTAGAATAGATGAATGGAATTACAGACTCAGTGCTTAGGCCATCCACAGGTGGTTTATGTATTTTTATAAATCTTTAATAAAATGTTTTTGCCATTGGGATAATGCTGACAATGCAAAGCTTTATGTTTGATTCTTTATTCTTTTTCTTTTTTTATTTTTTTTTTTTTTTTTCATTCCCACGTCTGTTAATAAGCAGCCATTATGAAGAAAAAATATATTAAATGAATAATCTGAACAACCAGTAACGTAATGAATAATGTAGGTGATATATGATTGCGTTGTTATAATGAGTTATTATAATAAAATGAA
>JAOBSW010001010.1:0-93958 GCA_026214975.1 Gentiana macrophylla | reverse complement strand
TTTTGGTCGATCTTTTGATGATTGCCTTGACAATCTTGATCAGTGTTATCCAGATGTGTGGAAAAGAACCTAGTACTTAATTGGGAAAATGCCATTTCATGGTAGATGAAGGAATAGTTCTTGGCCACAAGATCTCAACCAAAGGTATAGAAGTTGACAGGGCAAAAGTAGAAGCTATCGAAAGATGAGCTATCCTAAAATGTGCGCGAAGTGAGAGGCTTTCTTGGACACGTCGGCCTTCTAAGGTATGTTCATTCAAGATTTCTCCAAGATAGCCAAGCCCTTGTCCACTTTACTAAAGGAAGACGTTGAGTTTATTTTTGATGAGAGCTGCAAGCAAGCGCTTGAGGAGCTTAAGGATCGTTTAATATCTCGCTCCGATTCTTATATCGCTTTATTGAACCTACCATTTGAGCTTATGTGCGACGCATCAAATTATGCCGCTGTTGTCGTTCTAGGGCAAAAGATCAAAGGAAAGTTCCAAATTATCTATTACGCATAAGCCACACATTGAACCCCTCTCAAGTTAACTATACTACTACTGAAAAGGAACTACTAGCCGTAGTCTTTGCTATGGACAAGTTTCGTAGTTACTTGTTAGGAGCTCAAGTGATCGTGTGGACTGATCACGCTGCTTTGCGTTACCTGATGACTAAGAAAGAGGCTAAACCGCGCTTACTACGTTGGATATTGACCCTACAAGAGTTTGACGTTCAAATTAAGGACAAAAAGGGCAGTGAGAATGTAGTAGCGGATCATGTGTCTAGGATGTTAAATGAGGAAAAGAATGAACCGTGATGATATAGATCTTTACTTTCCTCTAGAAAACATCATGTTGATCGATGGCCGCTCCCCTGATGTTCCATGGTATTCTTCCATTGTAAACTACCTTCATGGCCGTTATCTCGATCCAGAGATGTCTTATCAGGAGAAGAAAAAGTTCTTCTCGGATTTAAAATATTTCGTTTGGGATGAACCCTATCTTTTCAAGATCCAGTAAAGATGGTTTGCTTAGAGATGTATTCGGTAACTGAGCAACGCGTGGCGTCATTGAGCAAAGCGCCACAGTGGACCCACGAGAGGACACTTTGGTCCGTGGAAAACCGTTGCTAAGATATTTCAATCCGGTTTCTATTGGCCTACGATCTTTAAAGATACGGAAGCTTTACGTAAAGCTTGTGATAGGTGCCAAAGAACCGGTACTGACAAGGCGTTTTGACATGCCTTTAAAACCCATCCTCGAATGCTGAAGTCTTTGATGTATGGGGTATCGATTTTATGGGACCATTCCCATCATCTTGCGGTAATAAATACATCTTAGTCTGCGTGGATTACGTGTCTAAATGGGTGGAGGCCCAAGCCACTCTCACAATGATCATAAGACGGTGATGAAATTTCTAAAGAAGAATATTTTCGTGAGGTTTGGATGTCCACGTGCCTTGATCGATGATGAAGGGGACGATTTACGCAACCGACCCCTGTAGAAAGTTCTCGAAAAATGGTGTCCGGCATAAAATTGGCACACCGTACCATCCTATGACTAGTGGTCGCTTGAAAGAGCAACCAGAGCATTAAGAAGATCTGGAGAAGATCATGATCATCATGGAGGAAAGACGGAGTCTAAAGTTGGATGATGTCTTCGGGCATATCGAATCGCCTATAAGACCCCTGGGGTACATCACCATATCAAATGGTCTACGGAAACCATGTCATCTCATCGAGTTAGAGCATAGAGCTTATTGGGCTACAAAGTTTCGAACTTTGATTCCCAATCTTGTGGGAAGCATCGACTACTGGCAGCTATATGAGCCGGACGATCTCGCACTCCAGCCTATGAAAGTGCCAGGGTTAGTAAAGATAAGATGAAGCTACTCCACGATGCTAAGATTAAGAAAAGAGAATTTCATGTCGGCGAACAAGTTCTTCTATATAATTCTAGGTTACATCTGCTTCTGGAAAGTTAAGGACACGTTGGTCCGGCCCTTTCGAGATTCTTCAAATCATTCCGGGGGCGTTCTAGAACTTCGTGGTTATAGTGGTGAACCGCTTTGAGTCAACGGTCGAGGTGCAAACACTATATTGGTGAACCCAAAGAGACATCTTTGATTGTTAAATTTCTCGATATTCTCGGATGTGGTGTTACTCAGGTCGAAGAATTTGACGAGTTATCACCCGACTTGTTCTCCGAGGATGACGGTAGTGATCCGTCTGAAGAAGTTCTAGCAGTAGTCTTGATATGGAAGAGTTTGAGAGGAGCGACAACTTAAACGTCATCGAGGAGTCGGAGGAGAAAGAACACAACCATGGGGAAACTTAAGAAGGTTTGGAGAGCTTTCAAAGATTTCACCCCATGTGTGAGATGTCAAGTTCAGCCACACTCTGACGTCGAGCTTAAACGAGGTAGTGGGTGCGAGAAAGGTTAAATGGCCCGATCCAGTGAGCTTACAATGTGTCGAGCTAACGACATTAACCAAAAGCGCCACTGGGGGCAACCTAGATATCGTTCTTTTTTAGTTGTTTTGTTTTATGCTTTGATAGTATTAGTATTTAAGTTTAGTTTATTCGGTTTTAGCCTTATTAAGTTTTTGTTTTTATCATCGATTTAGTTGTGCTTTCTAGATATGGATTTCGGTGTTCACCCGGAGGAGTTACCTTTCCTTAGAGGATCCCACTCATTACCGTAGATGACGGACCGGGAGAACCATCGCTTTGCACGTAGATTTTGACATTAGTACCCGCGTCAAGACGGTCACCTATGTTCTCATTGCTCCCCGTTGTTCGGGAGGTGGAGACTTTACTACCGAGGAGTTACAGAGCAGCTCTAGACGCCCTTACACCGTCCTCAATGATCCGATCTTTGACAGATTTAGCGCTTAGTCTTTGCAAAGTCGAGCACTTTCGAGGTGTTGATGTACCGGTGAGGACCGGGGTTTACAAGATGAGTATGACTTCCCTCCGCGATTGACATGCTCCGCCGTCTCATTCGAGTGATCGATTGGTCGGACATTTATGATGACTAGCATTCTTAGGATGTTTCGTCGAGCAAACGACGTAAAACAAAAGCGCTGAGTGGGAGGCAACCCACTGTTTTCCATCTGTTTTTATTTATTTTCTAGTAATTTTATGTACTTCATTTGATTTTTATTTGTATTTTTGAAGTTTTATATAAGTTTAATAAGAAGGGCAAATTTTGCATTTGATTTGTATGGAAATTTTATAATTTTTGCACTTAAACTGCTTGGACGCCCGTCCAGAACTCTGGACGCCCGTCCGCCTTGACCAATTTTAGGACGAGCGTCCACTAAGCCTGGACGCCCGTCTGATTTATTCCCTCCAATCCTGTATGTGATTTAAACTCTTGACGAGCGTCTAATAAACTGGACGCCCGTCCAGTTCATCCGTCTTTCCAATGGACGCCCGTCCACTGAAGTTGGACGAGCGCCCAACCTCTCGTCTATATATACCCTTTCATCGAGTGAACCTCACTTTTCGTAATTTCAAAAATCAAGAACGGTTTCTCTCCTCCTTTTGCCCTAAAATCGCCGATTCTACACCGCTTTGGGCGATTCAAAGTGCTGAGGCCGCCGCCTTGATACCTCTCTTTGATTTTCATAACCAAATCCCCAACACACGATATTTTTGGAGAATCGAGACCCATTGCAAATCGACTTTTTTGAAGAAAAATCTGATTTTGGAGGTCATTCTTGTGTTGTTTGGACTCGCTTTCACCTCAATCAACATCTACTCACCCTACTCGGTAAGTTAGTAACAACTTTTCTAGATTTCACTCACGCTTTTGTGAGTTCGATCTTTGGCCGGCTCGCTTTCTTGAATGTCACCTTAATTTGTTTTTTTTTTTTTCCTGGTTTTGGTGTTTCTTTCTGCTTCTGCTTTGGTGATGTGGTGTTGTGGTGGGTGATGAATGGATTGTTTGGTGATGGTTTTGGTGGTGGTTGTGGTTTGGTTGGTTTGAAATCCCGCTTTGGATGTTAAACGGGTATCTTTTGTGCACATTAGGATTGTTTGGTTTAGACTAGGCGTGAAATGGTTCATAAGAAGGCGTCGTGAAGAGGCATGGTAAGGGAAGAGGCCCGGAGGCGGGGAAAAAGCGTAAAAGAAATTGACCTACCTTAGTTGATCCTAACCGGGTGTGAGTATTCGTGAGCAACCCCTGTGAGCCACCCAAACTAGGGCAACCTTAAGAGATGAGCCAACCTCGGAGTCCGAGACCGATGATGATGTGCCTTTGGTACGGATGCCTGAGTTCGAGAGAGGTGGAGGTTCGCCTAGTAGTCGAGGAAACCGCCAATGCTACCCGGGAGGAGGAACCGGCTTGTACTGGGCAGCCCTCCTAGAAAGAAATCTAAAACCGTTGCCCGATGCCATTGCCTCGCCGATTCGTGAACCCTGTGAGCCCATGAAGTTTATACTAAACACTACTTTTCAAGAAACATGTTGGTTGAGAGGGCTATTTTGGAGGTGAAGGTCGATCCGGGGTTCGTTAAGTTGCTTAAGGATAGGAAGTGGGAAGCTTTGATGACAATCCCGACTACCCCGGTGAATAGCTCCCTAGTTCGGGAATTTTATGCAAACTGTTCGGAAACCGACTTGGGGACAAAGGTAGTCGTGGTTCGAGGGGTGGAAGTTCCCTTTACACCGGAGGTGATTAATCGGAAATACAACTTAGCGGCTTTCGAGGGTCGGGACTATAAGGAGGAGATTGTGCATAGACAGAGTTTGGGACAGGATCCTTTGGAGGAGTTGAGATTGAGAGTTTGCCCGGATGTGGCCTGGACGTTGAGACCGGGAGGAGACCGGAAGGAGTTGGTTACCACGACCTGGACGGAGGATTGGAAGGTCCAAAGTCGATTCATTCGAGTCGGTTGTTGCCTAAGAACAACTTGACACATTTTCATATAGTGACTCCGGGAATGTTGTATGCGTTGACATTTGGTTTGAATGTGGATGTGGGATGCATTGTATGACGAGATCTCGATCAATCGTAAGGTTTATACACGGAGCTTGATCGTCCTCACTTGATCCACGCTTTGTCTCGATGCCGGTGTGCCTGAAGTTTGGGGCGGATCATAAACCGAAGAACCCAGGCCTATACAAAGGGAAAAGAGTAAGCCCTCGGGACATTTCGAGCCGGAGGCACCTACGAAGCCTGGTTCATCGGCAACGCCTCGTGCATCCTCCTTCCTTCTTTATCTCCCGCCGCCGATGCGGTTAAGCATGGCCAATAGTTTCCGGGAATGGCTCGGTGATATTCGGGATACACAGAACAACATTTTGACGATTCTTCATTGCATCCGTGAGGGCGGCGGCCGAGGATGACAGGATCTTCAATCCGAGCTCCGCTGCTTATCTTTTTTACCGATGAGATTGAAGCGTGTCATTGCGGATGCTCAGACGACTCGAGTCATCTTCGATGAGGAGCGGCCGACTCGGCGGCTTGTGGCTACGGCACCACCTTCCGACCCTCCTCCGATCCTCCAAATTGATGATTCTGCGGCACCGAGCCAACCTTGATCTTATTTGTCTATTTTCACGTTGGTTGTTTTGTATTGACATTTTTTTTATAAGGTTCATTGTAATTTTGATATTGCTCCTATTTATTTTCGATGGATCTTGTAAGCCATAAGGCGCGCGTACTTTCATTTCAACTGTGTTTCAACTTTCTGAATGTATTGTGTGCTCTCACTTTGCTTTACCTTTATTTTTGATTCTCTTTTCATGTTGGTATGACTCCCCGTTTTCCCCGAGATGGTTCCATGTTGTCTAAGATGTGCAGGTATCTACATTGTCTGGTTACGCATTCTTGATATCATTATGAAGGCTCCGGCCTGACCAACGATTCGAGTTTCGATTTAAATCAGCTAAGTCTTTTCCTTTTTCTTTCGTTTTACACAACATACGAGGACATGTTGATTTTTAAGTGTGGGGAGGAATGTTTCGATATGTATCTACACATTTGTTTAATTCGTAATGTTTCTATGCAAATGAGCTAAAATTTTTGAAATTTTCCGACACTGCTGCTTTTGTTTTGTCCCTAGTAAGTAGGCGATTCGATTAAATGTATCATATATTTGGTAAGTTAGATGTTTCACCTGACACTATTTTTCACGAGCCATAGTGAATGATGAGCTAATTTATAAAGTTATACCCCTTTTGGATTAGTGGTTTTTGATTATCTCGTAAGTCATGTGCTTAGTGCTACGTATATATCGTGAGATTTATG
Source organism: Gentiana macrophylla (assembly GCA_026214975.1). Lineage (NCBI taxonomy): Eukaryota > Viridiplantae > Streptophyta > Magnoliopsida > Gentianales > Gentianaceae > Gentiana > Gentiana macrophylla. The sequence continues at coordinate 87,717 of JAOBSW010001010.1, read as the reverse complement.
ATAGTTTGTATTTAGATCCGAAGTATGATATACTGTGAATATCTAAGGTTTGAATGTGATAAGTAACACGTAGCTATTGTCAAAGTGAAAAAGTTGAATTAATATGAAGAATTATTGGGTGTGTCGAAAGCTAGTCGATGATTTGAGTGAGATAGGGTATACCACGATGTCCTATACCACTATGATGACTAAAAGCTCACGACAATCGAGAAAAGTCGCTTTATGATTGGAGTAAGGTAGGGTATTATCTCGAAATGTCCTATTCTGCTATGACAGGGCAAGAGCTCATTCTGATGTGTGTTTTAAGTGAAAAGTTAAATCAACTGATAAAGTGTTATGAAATGTATATAAGACTAAGTTATCGTCTGCCTTATCCCAGTATAAACTCGATGATATGTTGTAGGGATTATCCTCTGAGTATTTCGTAAAGGCCCTAGATATATTCGATCATTCTTTTCGGGATATATCACGCTTGTAGGTGCATCTTATGAGTGTCCTTTATTACTAGTCTACAAGGGGTATTAGCTAGTTTTGCTTTGAGTTTCTCGAGTTTGGATATAGTGGAAGTTTATTATGGCTATGCACACGCACAAGCGGTGAACTTCGATTTATTGGATATGTGTTATGCACGCTTTAGATGCCTGCTTTTCTCTCGAGCCTAACTTTTGTTTTGTTTTGCTCGGACGAGCAAAAGCTTAAGTGTGGGGAGTTGTTAAGGGTGAATTTATACGATTTTTAACGCTATATTCTATGATATTTTTCCCGTATTTGTACTAAATTGCATAAGAAACGAGGTTTAATGGATATATTGAGCAAATGAGATTTTAAATGAGTTAATCGCAAACTTGGTTAATTTTGGCGTTTTAATTGTGATTTTATGATTATTTGAGCATTATTACATTTTGCGATGTTTTTATGTGTTATAGATACATGTTTGAGGCTCAAAAGATGATCAAAGGTTGATTAAGTTCGAGCTAATTGATGATAAAAGAGATAATGAAGAAGGGATAGAGATAGAAGAGATAAAGATAAATAAATCAAAATCGATCATATCAAATCAAGGCGTCTGAATCTCCGCCCGGTGGACGGGCGTCGATGTAATTGAACGAGCGTCCCGTGATGTCATCTTTGATTCGTGAAGTTTGGGCGCTGGAGTGGACGCCGCCTGGACGAAGCGTCTGGTCATGCGACTCGCCCGATTCAAGTTTTATTGAAGAGTGGACGGGCGTTCAAGGTTTCAGACGGGCGTCCGGTGGCCGACTTAGCAGAACCGACTTTAAAATCTATATATAGTCGGCTGTTTTCTCCACAAAAGAGGATCATACACACATTATTCAAAACCCTAAACCTAGGGGCGGCTTTAGGCTGCGTTTTTCATCTTTTTATTCCTATTTTTATGCTCTTAGTTTAGATTAAACACTAGTTACTTTTTATGCACTGTTTCTGCAAATTTGAGTTGCTGAGGATGTTCAGAGGCTAAAAGCTTCATCAAACGAGTATTGTGAAGCCGTCCAACAATTGTTGATTTCGTTTTCTTCGATTATACTGTGAGTTTTTAATAAAGGTTGTTTCTTATTCATGTTTAATTTGCTTTTATATCGGAAGATATGCATGTGTTGATTGTTTATTGTTGATGGAAGTCTTAATAAACCCTAGATCACCATGAATAAGAATAGTAACTCGAATCTATCATAACGGAAGTTAATAGGTCTGATTACTAGATTATAAACACAAAGTTTGCACCTTCGGTTATTAAACGCGTTAATCTTACATCGGAAGATAGTAGATTGATAGATGAACTTTCTAAGGAATTAGGGTTCATGTTTAGGTGAGGTGAATCACAACCTCAATAAAACTCGCAATATAATCGAGATAGGGAATCAATGCTTGTTGGATAGGTGGATCAATCCTCGCTTGCTCGTTATAAATTTGATTTAAATCCTTAAAAGCTTGAATTTGTCTAGTTAGTTACTTTTATCTACATCTTAGATTAGTTAGTTTAAATTGGTTCGCAGACCCGTATCTTTCCGGCTTTAGATCATCTCTTCATCGCTTTTACGCTTTAGTTAAGTTTAATTTTCATATTCGCTTTAGTTTTATCCGTTATTTAGCTTAGTAATCGTGACATAGGTTAGTTAGATAAAAACTAGAAATCACAATCGCTTTAGTTCCTCGTAAGATCGACCCGGCATTAGCCTCCATACTACGATCCTTGCACTTGAGGTTAACCGGTTTATTACTTGTTGTTTTGTATTGATAAAATCCGGGACAAGTTTTTGGCGCCGTTGCCGGGAACCGGACGGTTGCCTAGTTTTTGTTTTTGTTTTTTTAGTTTAGTTTGTTTTAAATTCTTGTTTTTAGGTTAGATCTTTTCACTCTGCGCTTGTTGTTAGTAGTTTAGTCGTTTTAGTGCGCTTATCTCGTCGTGTTTACGCCAAGAGTTAGTATAAATTTTAGCTTCTAAGTCTATACTGCTTTCGCCTATCACGCTCTGCTTTTCTAACCGTTTTCGCCCGATTGGACGAAGTCCCGCTTTACCGAACGTCCGTCCCGCTTCTTGTTTCATCGGACGAAGCGTTTATTTTACTCGGGCGCCCGTCCGGCCAAGTTTCTCAATCTCAATCAAAATTCGACCTGCATTTGAGCGCGCTCATACTTCGGGCGCCCGTCCAAAGGAGTTCTCAAAAAAAAGCGGACGGCGTTCATATTTTGAACGCCCGTCCATTCTCGAAATTAGTCGATTTAACGCCCGATTAATTGGGACGCCCGTCTGGCCCCGCCTGCCATCGCTTTTATCTTTATTTCAATTAGGTTTTCGCTTTTCGTAGGTAAGTGTCGTAGGTAGGTTTCTTAGGTTGAATCATCCGACTCCACACCTTTCACGATCAAATTTTAGGATAAAAGGGTCCGCTTTAGCACTTGATAGTATTTTGGCCATAACTTTCGGCTCGAGTGTCGGATTGGCGCGCGAGACCCCAATTCGAAAGCTCGTTCCCGACGCCGACGACGTGGCAGACGGCCGGAGGCCATCCGACACCGCTTTCGAGGTCAAAATCCACTGTTTTCCCTTCCATTTTGGGCTCGTAAGATTTCAACACGTTTTTGGTGTTTCCTGTTTTTCTGTTTTTAAATGTTTCGTAGTTAAGTTTCGTAGTTTTTGATTCCTCTAGGTTTAGTTATCCTTTCCCTCTATCTGATCTGTCCTTTCGTCACTTTCTATCCTTTCTTGCTCAACACCTTGAGTTGGTGTTCGGTTTATGCAAACTCGTAGTCATAAGGGACCACTAATCTATTCCCCTGACCCCGAGCGGACCATAGTCCGACCCAATAGGCGGAGACTTCGTTTCGACGAAGGAAACGCTTCTCAATCAAAGATTAGAGCAATATCTTTCAGAGAAATCGAAAGAATAGTAATAATGGCGGCGAAGATAGACGGACGTTGGCCGACTATGCCATGCCCGGCATAATCACCATCAACCCGGCTATCGCCATGCCTACCATTATCGCCTCCAAACTTCGAGCTTAAACCCGGACTTATACAGATGATGCAGCATGCATCAATTTTCCATGGTTTTCAATCTGAAAACCCCCACACTCACTTACACACATTCTTGCAAATATGCGGTACTACCCGTATCCAAGGTGTAAGTGATGATGCCATCAAGCTTAAACTATTTCCATTTTCCTTACGGGGGGAGGCACTCGAGTGGTATCACTCCCTCCTCCCCTCTCCATCCATCACCACGTAATGAGCTCGAGAGGGAATTTCTAAGTCAATACTTTCCTCCTTCAAGAATGTACCCTGTCTCGAACGAAATCTTCACATTCCGTCACCGAAAATGAGTCATTCTTTGAGGCGTGGAAAAGGTTTAAGTCTCTCCTGCGCAAAGTGTCCCCATCATGGCTTGCCAAAGCAAAGGCAAGTCCATACTTTCTTCGATGGATTGACCGAGCTCACCAAGGGCATGGTCAATAGTTCCTCTGGTGGGGCATTTCTCAAGAAAACACTGATGAGGGTGGGCACTGCTCGAGGACATTGCCAAATACAATTATGCCCCTCTTATCACCCATCCAAGCACCTCCTCCTCCTCCCAAGGTCGAAGAGGTGACTATGCAAAGTCTTGTTGCCATGCCGCAGCGCATGGCAACCTCTCAAATGATGACTTTCTCAAAACTTCCCAAACTGAAGTTATCGTGGCTCTTCACCTTCACGTAACTCTCAAGTTCAGATCGTGAAGCTTGTTTGTCCGACCGCCATATGACCGCCAATGTCAATTTTCTTCCCTTCGCTTCGGCAAGTCAATGCCGTTCATGACTATGGACAACATAATCCAATCACATGCCAAGTATGTGATAGCATAGAGACACACCGCTCATCCCATGATTGGGCGAATCGGAAGTCAATGCTTTCTCTGGCGGACAAATCGAGATTCAATAACCAATTCTCCGCCGATCAGCTTCCAAAACCAAGGGTTTAATCGCCTTGATTTAATCCTAATTCGAACTTCAATAGAAACCCTGGTTATAATCGTAACCCAAGCTATAACTCTTCCAATCCACAAAGCAAAGGTTCAATCAGAATTGGCCCGCCAATTCTAATTCTGCATTCCAAAGTCGGCCAAGCCAGCCATTTCCCCAGAACTTTCAAAACTCTCAAGGCACCTCCCACCAGGACGATATAAAAGCCGAATGGAATTCATTCCGGGAGGAGCAAAGCAGACGATGGAAAGTCTTGAGAGGCAAATCGAAATTGGTGAGCGCTTAGCCTCTGAGACCGTCGAGGCGGCTGCCCACTTTCACGGAAAAGAATCCAAGAGGCGGTCAAGTCACTCAAGCCGATTTAAGCAACAGCCAATGCACTGACCTCGTGCCAATAATGCAATACGGTAAAGAGGAGGCCAGTGCGATGAACTTAAGGAGTGGTTCTCAAGTTGGTGGTCCCCCTGGCTTCCAGGAAACCACTAGCCCCTCCCGCGGCCGATAAGGCAGAGGGAAATTGAGCACCCATCAACCCCTCGGTCCGAAAGGCAAATCGGTGGCCGATCCCCCGATAGAAGAAAGAGTTGAGATTCCTCAAGTGGTTGATCCTCGAGGAATAAAGAATCAATTGGAAGTCCTCGGTGGCGCTCTCTGAGAAGTGAAATATTTGAGGATCCTCGGTGGTGATCCTCGAGGAATGATGAGTTAAATGATAGTCGTGGTGGTGATCCCCGACTAACAAAAAAGAATGAAAAGACGGTTCGGTGGAAAGATTTGGAAGACAAGGCCGTTAGTTCGCCCTCGAAGAAAGTATTTTCCGAGGAGGATTTGAAAAAGCTTCCGTTTCCACCGAGGAAGAGCAACATTCCATTGGTTGAAGACAAAAAGTACGAGAAGGTGCTAAACCTTCTGAAAAATACTCAGGTAAATCTGCCATTATCCGAGGTCTTGGTCGAGATGCCTAAGTATACAAAGTTCATCAAGGATGTTGTATCTTCCAAGAAGAAGTTAGCGAGAATGGATCAAGCAATTGGTAAGGAATGTTCTATGGTCAATTATCAAGACTTACCAACCAAGAGAAGCGACCCGGGCAAATTTGTGCTCACATTGCAGATGGGAGGCCTAGTCTTCCCGAATTCCTTATGTGACCTGGGTGCATCCATCGCCTTGATGCCATTGTCCGTTTGCAATCGGCTTGGTTTGCGTAATCTTCTAGAACCCACTACCATGAACTCAGTCACTGATAGGTCCTCTAAGAAAGCTTCAGGATCCTAAGGGACGTATTGGTTCAAATAGATAGGTTTACCTTTCCAGCTTGACTCGGTACGTCTTGGATATTGAGAAAAGTGAAAGAGTCCCTTTGATTCTCGGAAGACCTTTTCTATCTACGCCTAGAGCCCTCATCGATTGTGATGGTGGGCATGTCACCATTCGAGTTGGTGACCAGGAGGTGAGCTATAGTGTTTGAAATCTATCAATGTACCTTCGGATCTCCAACCGGCTGTTCCATTGAGAGAGACGTCTGATGACTTCAATGACTTCATGGATAAGCAAGTCTTGGTCAGAAGCGAGAATATGAGCGATTGATTGATAATCCGAATAATCATGGTATGGTTAATCTGCACCGAGCTAGCGGTGATTTTGAGGATGAGCTAAGAGAAGAAGCCTTGGCGATGGACCACTAAGTAAGCTCGATGTTGAGTTGAAGAGTGGCGATCTTAAATCAAGTCTAGAGGATCCTCCCGTAGATTTGATGCTGAAGCCGTTACTCAAACATCTCAAGTATGTGTTTTTAAGAGAAGGTGACAAGCTTCCTTTGATCATCTCTGCCAAGCTATCTCGTATAGAAGAGCTTAAATTGTTAAACGTCTTGCGCAAAAATGAAAAAGCCTTTGGATGGCGGGTGGGAGATATCCGAGGATATCTCCCAACATCTGTATGCACAAGATCAAGACTCGAGGAGGGTGCAAACGAGTTAGACAAACCTCGTGAGAAGGCTCAACCTCACATGCAAGAAGTAGTCAAGAAGGAAATCATCAAACTTACGGACACGGGAATCATTTATGCCATCGCGGATAGTGAATGGGTTTCCCGACTCAAGTAGTTCCAAAAAGGTGGAATTACTATTGAAAAGAATGAGAAGGGCGAAGAGATAGCATTGAGGCTCGTTCATCGGATACAGAGTATGTATCGATTATCGAAAACTCAATGAGGTCACAATGAAAGATCATTTCCCTTCCTTCATTGACCGGATGCTTGAGCGTCTGCGGGGCACGCATTCTCTTCGCTTCTGGATGGATATTCGTGATACTTCCGGATACCCATCGATCCTGTTGACCAAGAGAAGACCACTTTCACCTGCCTTATGGTACATTCGCCTCTGCGGGTGCCATTTGGTCTCTGTAATGCCCCACCACCTTTCAAAGGTGTATGATGGCAATCTTTGACGGGCTAGTTGAAAAGTGCATGGAGATTTTTATGGATGACTTCTCGGTCTTTGGTCACTCCTTCGATGATTGCCTCGATAATCTTGATCAGGTGTTGTCTAGATGTGTGGAAAAGGACTTAGTGCTCAATTGGGAAAAATGCCATTTCATGGTAGATGAAGGTATAGTCCTTGGCCACAAAGTGTCCGCCAAAGGTATAAAGTAGATAGGGCTAAGGTAGAAGCTATTGAGAAGATGAGTTATCCTAAGAATGTTCGAGAAGTCCGAGGTTTTCTCGGACATGTCGGCTTCATAGGAGGTTCATCCAGGACTTTTCAAAGATCGCCAAGCCCCTGCCTACCTTACTAAAAGAAGACGTTACTTTTGATTTTGATGATAGCCGCAAGCACGCGTTTGAGGAGCTCAAAATCGCCTGATCTCTCTCTCCAATTCTTATTTCACCCGACCGAACTTGCCCTTTGAGCTTATGTGCGATGCATCCAACTATCTTTGTTGGTGCGCTCTTAGAACAAATGAATCGAAGGAAAGTTCCACCTATCTATTACGCCACCACACGTTGAATCCTTCGCAAGTTAACTATACGACTACCGGTAAAAGGAATTATTGGCCGTAGTGTTTGCTATGGACAAGTTCCGTAGTTACTTGTTAGGTGCTCAAGTGATCGTGTGGATGATCACGCCGCTTATGCGGTATCGATGACTAAAAAGGATGCTAAACCGCGCCATCTTGCGTTGATATCGACCCTACAAGAGTTTGACGTTCAAATCAAAGACAAGAAGGGCAGTGAGAATGTAGTAGCGGATCATGTGTCTAGGATGTTAAATGAGGAAAAGAATGAACCAGATGATATAGATCTTTACTTTCCTCTAGAAAACATCATGTTGATAGACGGTTGTCCTCCCGATGTTCCATGGTATTCCTCCATTGTAAACTACCTTCATGCCCGTTATCTCGATCCTGAAATGTCTTATCAAGAGAAGAAGAAGTTCTTCTCTGATATGAAATATTTCGTTTGGGATGAACCTTATCTTTTCAAGATCTGTAAAGATGGTTTGCTTAGGAGATGTGTTCCAGAATCCGAGCAACGCGATATAATCGAGCAATGCCATAGTGGACCCACAGTGGTCACTTTGGTCCTGGAAAAACGGTTGCGAAGATCTTCCAATCCGGTTTCTATTGGCCTACTATCTTCAAGGATACAAGAATCATTTGTAAGTCTTGTGATAGATGCCAAAGAACCGGAGCTTTAACAAGGAGGTTTGACATGCCATTGAAACCCATTCTTGAATGCGAAGTCTTTGATGTGTGGGGTATCGATTTTATGGGACCTTTCCCATCATCTTGCGGGAATAAATACATCTTAGTCTGCGTTGACTATGTTTCGAAATGGGTGGAGGCAATAGCCACTCCTCACAATGATCATAAAACGGTCATGAAATTTCTCTCAAGAAGAACATCTTTGTGAGGTTTGGATGTCCACGTGCCTTGATCGGTGATGAAGGACACACTTTTGCAACCGACCTTTGGAAAAAGTGCTCGAGAAGTATGGTGTTCGCCATAAACCGGCACACCATATCATCCGATGACTAGTGGTCAGGTTGAGCGAAGCAACCAGAGTCTTAAGAAAATCCTGGAGAAGACGGTGAATAGTCATAGAAAAGACTGGAGTTTGAAGTTGGATGATGTACTTTGGGCTTACAGAACTGCCTATAAGACCCCTATGGGTACATCGCCATATCAAATGGTTTACGGTAAGCCGTGCCATCTGCCAGTTGAGCTAGAGCACAGAGCTTATTGGGCTACAAAGTTTCTTAACTTCGATTCCCAATCCTGTGGCAAACACCGGCTGCAGCAGTTGCATGAGCTTGATGAATTTAGACTCCAGGCTTACGAGAGTGCCAGGATTAGTAAGGAAAAGATGAAACTCCTCCATGACGCCAAGATAAAGAAGAGAGAATTCCAGGTCGGCGAGCAAGTTCTCTTATACAATTCTAGGTTACATTTGTTTCCTGGGAAGTTGAGAACACGTTGGTCCGGTCCTTTTGAGATTCTCCAAATCATTCCTGGAGGTGTTCTAGAACTACGCGGTTATCCGGATCAACCGCTTGAGTTAATGGTCAAAGGTGCAAGCACTATATCGGTGAACCTAAAGAGAAACCTTTGATTGTTAAATTTCTCGATATTCTCGGATGTGGTGTTACTCAAGTCGAAGAATTTGACGAGTTATCACCCGACTTGTTCTCCGAGGATGACGGTAGTGATCCGTCTCAAGAAGTTCTAGCGGTAGTCTTTGATATGGAAGAGTTTGAGAGGGAGCGACAACTTAAACGTCATCGGTAGTCGGAGGAGAAAGAACACAACCATGGGAAACTTAAAAGGTATGGAGAGCTTTCAAAGATTTAACCCCATGCGTTAAGTCTTGTTTTCTGCGCCACACTCTCGACCAAAGCTTACGAGGTAGTGGTCGGCGGAAGAAAGGTTAAATGGCCTGATCCAGGCTGAGCTTCAAATGTGTCGAGCTAACGACAATAACCATTAGCGCTACTAGGAGGCATCCTAGATATCCCTTATTATATTAGTTTCTTTCTTTAGTTATTTTTCCTTGTTCTAGTTGTTTTAATATTATTAGGATTGTGTTGTTTTTGTCAGTCAGCCGTCCTAGGCTTATAAAGGGTCGAAGTGTTGTTTTGCTTACGATTTCCTCTTATCTTTATCTCTATCACTTTTGCGCGATATGGTTTAATCCCTTGTATCCCCCGAGGTATTTCTTTGCTTTTCAAGTGTGCGGTGGTATTCTCGGTAGCGTTTGTGAGTTTCGAGATGAAGTCGGTTTTCGGTGGATGGTCCACGATCATCGATTTCCTCAACATTTTGGACCTGGCTCGGACCATTTCGAATTGCCTCTTTCGACATACTAACAAACTAAGTTTTCTTTTCCTTTTATTTTCTCGCACAACATGGCGACATGTTGTTATTTAAGTGTGGGGAGGGATTAGTCGATATGTATCTACCATTTGCTTATATGATGTTATTTCTATGCTAAAATGAGCTAAATTTTCAAAATTTTTGTTTTGTCTCGATTAAGCAATGCATGTTTTTGTTCGGTTTGTTATATTCATCGATGCTGTATTCCGTATGTTCCGTAAGTTAGATGTTTCACCCGATATTATTTTCCACGTGCCATAGTGAATGAAGAGCTATTTTTATAAGGTTATACCCCGTTTTGGATTAGTAGTTTTTGATTTTCTTATAAGTCATGTACTTAGTGCTACGTATATATCGTGAGATTTATGATAGTTTGTATTTAGATCCGAAGTATGATATACTGTGAATATCTAAGGTTTGAATGTGATAAGTAACACGTAACTAATGTCAAATGGGAAGTTGAAAAATTTAAATGAATACAATGTGTGTGTCGGAAGCTAGTCGATGATTTGAGTGAGGTAGGGTATACCACGTATGTCCTATACCACTATGAAGACTGAAAGCTCACGACAGTTAGGAAAAGATGCCTTATGATTGGAGTAAGGTAGGGTATTATCTCGAAATGTCCTATTCTGCTATGAGGGCAATAGCTTCTTCTAATGTGTGTTTAAAGTGAAATAGTTAAATCAACTCGAAATTGGTTATGAAATGAATATAAGACTTAGTCTTTCGTTAATCTTATCCCCAGTATAAACTGATAGATATGTTGTAGGGATTGTCCTCTGAGTATTTCAGAAAGGCCCTAGATTCATTCGATCATTCTTTTCGGGATATGTCACGTTTGTAGGGTGCACCTTATGAGTGTCATTTATTACTATTCTATGAGGGGGTATTAACTAGTTTTACTTTGAGTTCCTCAAGTTTGGATTTAGTGGAAGTTCTCTATGGCTATGCACACACACGACGGTGAACTTCTAATTTATTGACCATGTGGTATATGTGTTGAGATGTCTATATTCCTTCCGAGCCTTTATCTTGTTTTGTTTTGCTCGGGACGAGCAAAGTTTAAGTGTGGGGGAGTTGTTAAGGGTGAATTTACGTGTTTTATAACGCTATATTTTATAATGTTTTCCACCACATTCGTATGAATTGCATGGAAATCACGTGTTTAAATGGAATTATTGAGCAAATGACATTTTTAATGAGTTAATCGCAAAGTTGGTGAATTTATATGTTTTAATTATGATTTTATGTTTATTGGGATTATGTTACGCTTTGCGGTGTTTTTGATGTCATGTAGATACATGTTGGAGGCTAAATTGATGATCAAATGTTGATATAATTCGAGCTAAATCGAGATAGAGATGAGAAAAGAAGGATACAGATGGAAGAGTTGAAAGATGTTTAAGTGAAGAATCATTGAAGAAACCGGAACCAGGCACTTCATGGGGATTTTGTCCACACTTGTAGGCACTTTCAGGGAAAGTTGTCTTGATGAAAGTTGTAGAGGATTGAAATAGCTTTCCACGCATGTTGAATCACCTCATTCGAGCCCTAGAAGTGAAGTTATGAGCAAAATACTGGAGCTGAGTAGTGGACGGGCGTCCATAAAAGTGAATCGGCGTCCGTAATCGTATTTTACATTCGAGAGAGTTCAGACGCTGTTACGAACGAGCGTTCATTCTCCGTTCATAGAGGCTGGACGAAGGCCCAAGATAGTGGACGGGCGTCCACGGCACCGACTCAAATAAACCGACCTAAAATTCTATAAATAGGCGCGATTTCCCAAACCCTAATCATACAATTCGGTCCCAAAACCCTAGGGAGCAGCTTGGCTGCGTTTTTACTCCTTTATTTTCCAGTTTTATGCAATAAAACATCTAGATTAGATAGTTAGATTTATGTTCTTTATTCCATCAATTCGAGTTTGCATAAGGATGCTGTGAGGCTAAATCCTCCTTGAACAAGCGTTGTGAAGCCGTCCGTTTCAACAGATTTGATCTCTAGTTCGTGATTATTTTGTGAGTATCTATTAAAGTTGTTACTTTTATCATGTTTTTATATGTTGATTGTATGCTATATCGAAGATCCGTGTTTTTGTTTATTGTTTGCTTGATGAAAGTCACGTTAACATTAGAACACCATGATAAAAGTTTAGACTTTTAATCTAATCACAACGAAAGTTATTAGGTTGAATCTCTAGGTTAGAAATTGAAAGATTTCACGCCTAGGTTAGAAAGACTTAATCTTTAATCGAAAGATCGAAGATTAGAAAACGAACTTGTCTACAAAGTAGGTGTTCATGCCTTAGATAGGTGAATCACAATTTGAGTAGAGATCACGAAATAATCCGAATTAGTATCAAACGTTGATAGGATAGGTGGATCAATTGCTTGTTCGCTCGTTATAAATTGATTTTAATCCTTAAAACTTGAATTGTTTAGCTTTAGTTTACTTTTTCTCGCACTTTAGTTTAGTTTAGTTTATCGCTTTCAATCTTGCCTAGCATTGGATTAATCTCCTCTGCTCTAGTTACTTTTTCATATTTGTTTAGGTTAGTTCTTCGCTTAGGTTAGTTTCGTGACAATAGTTTAGTTGAAAACAAAAGCTAGGATTCACATTCGTCTAGTTCCCCGTAAGATCGACCCGGCATTAGCCTCCATACTACGATCCTTGCACTTGAGGTTAACCGGTTTATTACTTGTTTATTTTGTATTGATAAAATCCGGGACAAGTTTTTGGCGCCGTTGCCGGGGAATAGGTGTCATGTTGAATCTGATCTTGTTATTTCTTGATTTTGTTACGTTTATTTTTTCGTTTTAATAAAAGTAGCGTTTACCAAATCGAGAGTTTTTATTTTGCCGTGTTTCGATGACCATAAGGTTAAGAATGTGCAAAAGTTTTTTACTCGATTTGTTTAAACGTGAAGTATGTGTTTATGTGTTTTCTGATCTAACCTCTTTGTGCTTTAATTGAAAGTGGCTGCTGTGATCTGTGTTAATATGTGTTTTAAGTTTTTAGGGTTTTGCTGTGTTTTTCCTGTTGTCTGTGCATTCTTGTTGTATGGACGAGCGTCTGTTCTGTTGGACGCCCGTCCAGTTCTTCATCTGCAGTGAACGAAGGCCAGGAAGTATTGGGCGCTTCGTCCGTTCAAATATTTTCAATCCTGTTCTGATTTAGAGGACCAGACGAGCGTCTATACTTTCTGAACGCCCGTCCGGTCGGTTTTCAAGGCAGACGAGCGTCTGCAAGGTGGAACGCCCGTCCAGTTCTGAACGCTAAGTGAACGTTCGTCCGGGGTTCAGTCCAGGTTCTAAATTTCTTGATTTTATTTTCAATGCTTTTATTTGATGTGGATTTTTCATACGAGCTTCTGTGGCTAATTGATTTTTACATAGATGTCCTGAACTTATATGTTTTTACCTTTCCATCTATGAATCCATGTTAGATAATTGATCAATTCTTTAGATATGATTCATCTAGGCATGTTATAGTGACTGTCGGTTCTCGTAAGCTATAACTGTTCTTATGGTTAATTAGTAGCTAATGTCGGTTCCCGTATGCTACATACCGCTCCGATGAATCTTTTAAGCTTTTAAGACTTACGTGCTTCCTTTGTTTTTATAGTTCATATGGGTAGCTACTGTCGGTTTTCCGTATGCTACGTCCAGGCCATATGAGTTATATCTGTTTAGTATAGCTAACTGTTGGTTTCCATAATGCTATCACTTTCGATAAGTCTTAAGGCGCGTCGGCACTAGTAGGACAAAGATCAGCCGCTTATCATAACTTTGTCATTATGTGGTAGACGTTTATATATATGTCGTGTTGCATATAGTGGGCTAGTTTTTCTTTCTTTTATTTTATTTTCTTTTTGCATATCATTTAAATGCATTTCATTTAGTTGCATTTCATATAGTTGCATTGTTTTTCTATTTTTCCTTTTATTTTTCTTAAGTGTGGTCACTGTCGGTTCCCGTAACACCACATCATTTATTTCTTTCTTTTATTTTTCTTGAGTGTAGTTAATCATCGGTTTCGTAATACTACCTCGTTTTTTTTCGAGTATGGTTACTGTTGGCTTTCCATATACCATCACTCTTTTATTTTCTTAGGATTTTTTTCATGTAGTTTGCATTGTACTATAGTTTCATGTAGTTGCACCTAGCCTACTATTTTGTAATGTTTCATGTATATTTTCCATCTTTATATGAGCTTAATCTAAAAATTCTCTAGACTTCCTTTCCTGTGCTTTATATGTTATCTTCCCCCTATCCCCGAGGTATTTCATGTTTATCAAGTGTGCAGGGTATTTGCATTAGCTATTGTGAGTTTTCAGATGATATCAGTTTTCCGGTGGATGGTCCACGATCCTCTCTCTGAGTTCGTCGGGAATTTTTGATTTGGTTCAAACACTTCCGCATAGCTCCTTCGGCATACAATCACTAAGTTTTCTTTTTCTTTTTTATTTCGCACAACTTGAGGACAAGTTGCAATTTAAGTGTGGGGGAGGGGATGGTTTATGTGTATCTACTTTCATTTGCTCATATTAGTTATAATTTTCTATGAAAAGTGAAAATTTTTCAAAATTTTTGTTTCGTCCCGAGTAACATTTCAATTCCATGCTAGTTTTATAATCTGGCACCTTTAGTTGTTATCAGTAGTCATATCATGTTCTAAGAATAGGTTTGGTAGATCGATACTCACTTGAACTTCATTTCACGAACCTATTAGATGAAGAGCCAAATATAGAATAGTTTCCGGTTAGTTAAAGGAAAGTTAATTCTCGATGCTGATAACACTTATTTAGCATTAATGAAAGTTAAGAACTTGTGCTATACTCACGCTTAGAATCTCGAGACCTTAGTGTTCTTGAGAACTTTGAGAGTCTTGAATGTGTTAGAAATAATATTTGACCGAGAGTTTCCAAAGAGATTTAAATAAAAATATATATATCTATAAATAATAAATGAATAGAATTTCTTTGCGGGAATTTTGTTTGTAACTATCACCTCGAGTCCATTTGGATACCGCCCAATTGGGGAGTGTGGTTTACCTTGGACGATAAGGATTGAGTGCTCTCGGGGTGACCGCTCTAATGTAGGGGAGTGTGTTATACTTTTGAGACGCGACGATAGGAAATATAAAATATAAAATGTACGCTTTTTGGAACTCTAAGTCAAGTTGATCTAAACCCAGTAGAGACCCGAGAGGTATTTTCTTGGCACTAAGTAAAGGAGTTTAATTGTGAGTTGGTTACTATGTTCTTGGTAATTAGTTTTTGTTAGGTAAGTCTGTAGATAGATGAAGTTTTCGTTTAGTTGACCGGATAACTGTTAGTGCTTGATGTATTACATCGAGAGAGGATCGGTGGAAGTTTAGTAGGTTCTGCATACACACATCACCGAGTGAGGTCGATTTGTTTGAATACTAGCTTGTCATGATTTTGACTATATCTCGTGTCGGAGTTATGTGGATTCTTGATAGTATGTTCTTGTTTTGTTTTGCTCGGGACGAGCAAAAGATAAGTGTGGGGTGTTGTTAAGGGTCAAATTGTAGTGTTTTTAAGGATATATTTCACCTCAATTTCCCCATATAATGCATGATTTTCATAGAATTCTAGGTTTATAGTGAAATATTGAGTGAATGGTGATTTAAAGAGTTAAATATGAAAACGTATCAATTTATACGATTATTTGATTGTTTTATATGGTTTTGGATATTGTTACGTTTTTGTGGTGTTTGGATGCAATGTAGATACATGTTTTTGACTTGGAAGAGGATAAAGATGGAGATAAAGCTTGGAATGAAGCATTCAAGCAGCCGAACTTCCGACGCAGTTCTTGATATGATATACACTGATTTGACTCTCGACCTCAAGAGAAGAGTTGTAGTGCTTGAAGAGAGGATTCTACAGGATCTTGAATCACTTCATTCCGACTTACGAGGCCCGAGATATGAGCGTTACAAGTTTGGATAATGAGGCTGTGGTATTGGAAAATTCCGAAAACGACTCGGGATACGACGGGCTAGTCAAAAAGGCGTTTTCTGAAGAAGAGTCCTTAATGAAAGTTGTAGAGTTTTCCGAGAGCTTAATTATGACATTCGGATCATAATTTTTGGAGGTCTACAACTCAAGATATGAATTTTAGAAATCTCCTACCTAAATTAGGATTAATCCAGCCGCATTTTTCATGCATTGCTTCAGCCGACATACTACCCTTATATATAGCCGCATGTGATAACCCTAATTTATCCGATAATTCATTAATCAAATAATTCAGCCGCACATAGCAGCAACAGCAGCGGCAATTCTGGTTTCAAGGCCGGTCACCCGAGCCTTGTGCTCGGGTGATCCGGGTTAGATTAGGATGCGTTTTTCGTTTCGTTTTCGTTTCTTGGATCATCCATGTACCAAAACTATGTGAGTTTTTTATAAATTTATTCAATTCCTTTGTTCAGTTTTTGTGATCTTTAATTTATTTTGTATCTTTTTATGATTATGATGCTATGTGTGAATTGAATCGGAAGATCGTTTACGATTGATAGTTACAACATACGGAAGTTGCGTAACGATAGATCACCATAGAAAGATAGGGTCTTTAATCCTTAATTAAGTGACAAATTAATGGGTTAATTATCTAGGTTGCTAGGTTCTAAAATACGGAAGTTAACTTGAATCTACACCGAGTTTTGTATTGAAAATCAGTCTCAACATTCGGAAGATGAGAGATTGATAAATTGGATTTACTAAGGAATTAGGAATCCGTAGCTTGAGAATAAATTCACTAAGGAATTAGGGGTTTATGTCTCGTGAAAAGGTGAAACCACAACTTGAATTAGAATCATGAGATGAACTAGGATTGAGATCACATAGGTTTGTATATTGGTTGTTTCCATGTCTTTAGTTTAGATCGTTTTTATGTTTCTTAGGTTAGATTTATCTTGACTGTGCTTTATGTTTTTATGTTTTTCTTTCGTTCTTTCGTTTTCATGAGTAGCAATTGAGAGGATTAATTAGATTAGATTCTACATACCTTTTCCCTGAGGATCGACCCCTTACTCATTACGCTCTACTAGCAACAACCCGATGTTTTGGTCGGTTAGGAGTTAGTTTTGCATATAGGTTAGGGTTATAAATTTTCTTTTGTTTTTAATGATGCAAAATCCTCCCAACAAAAGTAAAAACTTGTCACGGATTTTATCAACACAAAATAAACAAGTAATAATCCGGTTAACCTCAAGTATAAGGATCGTAGTAATAGCGGTTAATGCCGGGTCGATCTTACGGGGAACTAAACGATTGTGATTTCTAGTTTTTATCTAACTAACCTATGTCACGATTACTAAGCTAAATAACGGATAAAACTAAACGAATACTGAAAATTAAACTTAACTAAAACGTAAAAGCCGACGTAAGAGATGATCTAAAGCCGGAAAGATACGGGTCATGAACCAATTTAAACTAACTAATCTAAGATGTAGATAAAAGTAACTAACTAGACAAATTCAAGCTTTTAAGGATTTAAATCAAATTTATAACGAGCAAACGAGGATTGATCCACCTATCCAACAAGCATTGATTCCCTATCTCGATTATATTGCGCTTTTATTCGAGTTGTGATTCACCTCACCTAAACATGAACCCTAATTCCTTAGAAAGTTCATCTATCAATCTACTATCTTCCGATGTAAGATTAACGCGTTTAATAACCGAAGGTGCAAACTTTGTGTTTATAATCTAGTAATCAGACCTATTAACTTCCGTTATGATAGATTCGAGTTACTATTCTTATTCATGGTGATCTAGGGTTTATTAAGACTTCCATCAACAATAAACAATCAACACTTGCATATCTTCCGATATAAAAGCAAATTAAACATGAATAAGAAACAACCTTTATTAAAAACTCACAGTATAATCGAAGAAAACGAAATCAACAATTGTTGGACGGCTTCACAATACTCGTTTGACGTTCAAATTAAGGACAAAAAGGGCAGTGAGAATGTAGTAGCGGATCATGTGTCTAGGATGTTAAATGAGGAAAAGAATGAACCAGATGATATAGATCTTTACTTTCCTCTAGAAAACATCATGTTGATCGATGGCGCTCCCGATGTTCCATGGTATTCTTCCATTGTAAACTACCTTCATGGCCGTTATCTCGATCCGAGAGATGTCTTATCGTGGAGAAGAAAAAGTTCTTCTCGGATTTAAAATATTTCGTTTGGGATGAACCTTATCTTTTCAAGATCTCAGAAGATGGTTTGCTTAGGAGATGTATTCCGTAATCGAGCAACGTGGCGTCATTGAGCAAAGGCCACGGTGGACCCACAGGAGGACACTTTGGTCCGTGGAAAACCGTTGCTAAGATATTTCAATCCGGTTTCTATTGGCCTACGATCTTTAAAGATACGGAAGCTTTCTGTAAAGCTTGTGATAGGTGCCAAAGAACCGGTACTCTGACAAGGCGTTTTGACATGCCTTTAAAACCCATCCTCGAATGCGAAGTCTTTGATGTATGGGGTATCGATTTTATGGGACCATTCCCATCATCTTGCGGTAATAAATACATCTTAGTCTGCGTGGATTACGTGTCTAAATGGGTGGAGGCCCAAGCCACTCCTCACAATGATCATAAGACGGTGATGAAATTTCTAAAGAAGAATATTTTCGTGAGGTTTGGATGTCCACGTGCCTTGATCGATGATGAAGGGGACGCATTTACAAACCGACCCCAGAGAAAGTTCTCGAAAAATATGGTGTCCAAAGATAAAATTGGCACACCGTACCATCCTATGACTAGTGGTCGAGGTTGAAAGGAGCAACCAGAGCATTAAGAAGATCCTGGAGAAGATCTATTATGATCATAGGAAAACTGAGTCTAAAGTTGGATGATGTCTTGTGGGCATATCGAATCGCCTATAAGACCCCATGGGTACATCACCATATCAAATGGTCTCACGGAAACCATGTCATCTCACTGTCGAGTTAGAGCATAGAGCTTATTGGGCTACAAAGTTTCGAACTTTGATTCCCAATCTTGTGGGAAGCATCGACTCAAAGCAGCTATACATGAGTGGACGCGAATTCAGACTCCAGGCCTATGAAAGTGCCAGGGTTAGTAAAGATAAGATGAAGCTACTCCACGATGCTAAGATTAAGAAAAGAGAATTTCATGTCGGCGAACAAGTTCTTCTATATAATTCTAGGTTACATCTGCTTTCTGGAAAGTTAAGGACACGTTGGTCCGGCCCTTTCGAGATTCTTCAAATCATTCCGGAGGCGTTCTAGAACTTCGTGGTTATAGTGGTGAACCGTTTGAGTCAACGGTCGAGGTGCAAACACTATATTGGTGAACCCAAAGAGACATCTTTGATTGTTAAATTTCTCGATATTCTCGGATGTGGTGTTACTCGGTCGAAGAATTTGACGAGTTATCACCCGACTTGTTCTCCGAGGATGACGGTAGTGATCCGTCTGAAGAAGTTCTAGCGGGTAGTCTTTGATATGGAAGAGTTTGAGAGGGGAGCGACAACTTAAACGTCATCGAGAGAGTCGGAGGAGAAAGAACACAACCATGGGGAAACTTAAGAAGGTTTGGAGAGCTTTCAAAGATTTCACCCCATGTGTGAGATCTTTGTTTACGCAGCCACACTCTTGATCGAGCTTAAACGAGGTAGTGGGTGGCGAGAAGGTTAAATGGCCTGATCCAGTGAGCTTACAATGTGTCGAGCTAACGACATTAACCAAAAAGCGCCACTAGGGGGGGCAACCTAGATATCGTTCTTTTAGTTGTTTTGTTTTATGCTTTGATAGTATTAGTATTTAAGTTTAGTTTATTCGGTTTTAGCCTTATTAAGTTTTTGTTTTTATCTCATCGCTTAGTTGTGCTTTCTAGATATGGATTTCGGTGTTCACCGGAGGAGTTACCTTTCTTAGGAGGATCCCACTCATTACAGTAGATGACGGACCGGGAGGAACCATCGTTTTGCACGTAGATTTTGACATTAGTACCCGCGTCAAGACGGTCACCTATGTTCTCATTGCTCCCGTTGTTCGGGAGGTGGAGACTTTACTACTCGAGGAGTTCTGAGCAGCTCTAGGGCGTCCTTACACCGTCCTCAATGATCCGATCTTGACAGATTTAGCGCTAGTCTTTGCAAGTTTGAGCACTTTCGAGGTGTTGATGTAGCCAGAGGACCGGGTTTACAAGATGAGTATGACTTCCCTCCGGCGATTGACATGCTCCGCCGTCTCATTCGAGTGATCGATTGGTCGGACATTTATGATGACTAGCGTTCTTAGGATGTTTCGTCGAGCAAACGACGTAAAACAAAAGCGACCGAGTGGGAGGCAACCCAACGCTTTCCATCTGCTTTATTTATTTTCTAGTAATTTTATGTACTTCATTTGATTTTTATTTGTATTTTTGAAGTTTTATATAAGTTTAATAAGAAGGGCAAATTTTGCATTTGATTTGTATGGAAATTTTATAATTTTTGCACTTAAAGCGCTTGGGCGCCCGTCGTAACTCTCGGGCGCCCGTCCGCTTTGACCAATTTTAGGGCGGCGTCCCACTAAGCCTGGACGCCCGTCTGATTTATTCCTCCAATCTCAGATGTGATTTAAACTTGGACGGGCGGCGTCTAATAAACCGGGCGCCCGTCCGGTTCATCCGTCTTTCCAGTGGGCGCCCGTCCCACCGAGTTGGACGAGCGTCCCAACCTCTCGTCTATATATACCCCTTCATCGAGTGAACCCTCACTTTTCAGAATTTCAAAAATCAAGAACGGTTTCTCTCCCTCCTTTTGCCCTAAAATCGTCGATTCTACACCGTTTTGGGCGATTCAAAGTGCTACAGGCCGCCCTTGATACCCTCTCTTTGATTTTCATAACCAAATCCCCCAACACACGATATTTTTGGAGAATCAGACCCCATTGCAGTCCGACTTTTTTGAAGAAAAATCTGATTTTGGAGGTCATTCTTGTGTTGTTTGGACTCGTTTTCACCTCAATCAACATCTACTCACCCTACTCGGTAAGTTAGTAACAACTTTTCTAGATTTCACTCACGTTTTTGTGAGTTCGATCTTTGGGTCGGCTCGTTTTCTTGAATGTCACCTTAATTTGTTTTTTTTTCTGGTTTTGGTGTTTCTTTCTGCTCTGTTTTGGTGATGTGGTGTTGTGGTGGGTGATGAATGGATTGTTTGGTGATGGTTTTGGTGGTGGTTGTGGTTTGGTTGGTTTGAAATCCCGCTTTGGATGTTAAACGGGTATCTTTTGTGCACATTAGGATTGTTTGGTTTAGACTAGGCGTGGAAATGGTTCATAAGAAGGCAGTCGTGAAGAGGCATGGTAAGGAAGAGGCCCGGGAGGCGGGGAAAAAGCGTAAAGAAATTGACCCTACCTTAGTTGATCCTAACCGGGGTGTGAGTATTCGTGAGCAACCCCTGAGCCACCCAAACTAGGGCAACCTTAAGAGATGAGCCAACCTCGGAGTCCGAGACCGATGATGATGTGCCTTTGCACGGATGCCTAGAGTTCGAGAGAGGTGGAGGTTCGCCTAGGGTCGAGGAAACTGTCGATGCTACCGGGAGGAGGAACCAGGTTGTACCTCAGGGCAGCCCCTCCTAGAAAGAAATCTAAAACCGTTGCCCCGATGCCATTGCCTCGTCGATTCGTGAACCCTAGAGCCCATGAAGTTTATACTAAACACTACTTTTCAAGAAACATGTTGGTTGAGAGGGCTATTTTGGAGGTGAAGGTCGATCCGGGGTTCGTTAAGTTGCTTAAGGATAGGAAGTGGGAAGCTTTGATGACAATCCCGACTACCCCGGTGAATAGCTCCTAGTTCGGGAATTTTATGCAAAGCTGTTCGAAAACCGACTTGGGGACAAAGGTAGTCGTGGTTCGAGGGGTGGAAGTTCCTTTACACCGAGGTGATTAATCGTAAATACAACTTAGCGGCTTTGAGGTCGGGACTATAAGGAGGAGATTGTGCATAGACAGAGTTTGGGACAGGATCCTTTGGAGGAGTTGAGATTGAGAGTTTGCCCGGATGTGGCCTGGACGTTGAGACCGGGAGGAGACCGGAAGGAGTTGGTTACCACGACCTGGACGGAGGATTGGAAGGTCCAGTGTCGATTCATTCAGAGTCGGTTGTTGCCTAAGAACAACTTGACACATTTTCATATAGGTGACCTGGGAATGTTGTATGCGTTGACATTTGGTTTGAATGTGGATGTGGGACAGGCATTGTATGACGAGATCTCGATCAATCAGAAGGTTTATACACGGAGCTTGATCGTCCCTCACTTGATCCACAGTTTGTGTCTCGATGCCGGTGTGCCTGAGTTTGGGGCGGATCATAAACCGAAGAACCCTAGGCCTATACAAAGGGAAAAGAGTAAGCCCTCGGGACATTCTGAGCCGGAGGCACCTACGGAGCCTGGTTCATCGGCAACGCCTCGTGCATCCTCCCTTCCTTCTTTATCTCCCGCTGTCAGGATGCGGTTAAGCATGGCCAATAGTTTCCGGGAATGGCTCGGTGATATTCGGGATACACAGAACAACATTTTGACGATTCTTCAGTGCATCTGTGAGGGCGGGCAAATGGAGGATGACAGGATCTTCAATCCGAGCTCCGTTGCTTATCTTTTTACTGATGAGATTGAGCAGGTCATTGCGGATGCTCTGCACGACTCTGAGTCATCTTCAGATGAGGAGCAGCCTGACTCGGCGGCTAGGGCTACGGCACCACCTTCTGGACCCTCCTCTGATCCTCCAGCTGATGATTCTGCGGCACCGAGCCAACCTTGATCTTATTTGTCTATTTTCACGTTGGTTGTTTTGTATTGACATTTTTTTACTTATAAGGTTCATTGTAATTTTGATATTGCTACTATTTATTTTCGATGGATCTTGTAAGCCATAAGGCGCGCTGCATTTTCATTTCAACTGTGTTTCAACTTTCTGAATGTATTGTGTGCTCTCACTTTGCTTTACCTTTATTTTTGATTCTCTTTTCATGTTGGTATGACTCCCCGTTTTCCCCGAGATGGTTCCATGTTGTCTAAGATGTGCAGGTATCTACATTGTCTGGTTACGCATTCTTGATATCATTATGAAGGCTCCGGCCTGACCAACGATTCGAGTTTCGATTTAAATCAGCTAAGTCTTTTCCTTTTTCTTTCGTTTTACACAACATGAGGACATGTTGATTTTTAAGTGTGGGGAGGGAATGTTTCGATATGTATCTACACATTTGTTTAATTAAGTAATGTTTCTATGCAAATGAGCTAAAATTTTTGAAATTTTCCGACAACATCGCTTTTGTTTTGTCCCGAGTAGCGATTCGATTAAATGTATCATATATTTGGTAAGTTAGATGTTTCACCTGACACTATTTTTCACGAGCCATAGTGAATGATGAGCTAATTTATAAAGTTATACCCCTTTTGGATTAGTGGTTTTTGATTATCTCGTAAGTCATGTGCTTAGTGCTACGTATATATCGTGAGATTTATGATAGTTTGTATTTAGATCCGAAGTATGATATACTGTGAATATCTAAGGTTTGAATGTGATAAGTAACACGTAGCTATTGTCAAAGTGAAAAAGTTGAATTAATATGAAGAATTATTGGGTGTGTCGAAAGCTAGTCGATGATTTGAGTGAGATAGGGTATACCACGTATGTCCTATACCACTATGATGACTAAAAGCTCACGACAGTCAGAAAAAGCTGCCTTATGATTGGAGTAAGGTAGGGTATTATCTCGAAATGTCCTATTCTGCTATGACAGGGCAAGAGCTCATTCTGATGTGTGTTTTAAGTGAAAAGTTAAATCAACTGATAAAGTGTTATGAAATGTATATAAGACTAAGTTATCGTCTGCCTTATCCCCAGTATAAACTGACAGATATGTTGTAGGGATTATCCTCTGAGTATTTCAGAAAGGCCCTAGATATATTCGATCATTCTTTTCGGGATATATCACGTTTGTAGGGTGCATCTTATGAGTGTCCTTTATTACTAGTCTACAAGGGGGTATTAGCTAGTTTTGCTTTGAGTTTCTCGAGTTTGGATATAGTGGAAGTTTATTATGGCTATGCACACGCACAAGGGTGAACTTCTGATTTATTGGATATGTGTTATGCACGTTTAGATGCCTGTTTTTCTCTCGAGCCTAACTTTTGTTTTGTTTTGCTCGGGACGAGCAAAAGCTTAAGTGTGGGGGAGTTGTTAAGGGTGAATTTATACGATTTATAACGCTATATTCTATGATATTTTTCCCCGTATTTGTACTAAATTGCATAAGAAACGAGGGTTTAATGGATATATTGAGCAAATGAGATTTTAAATGAGTTAATCGCAAACTTGGTTAATTTTGGCGTTTTAATTGTGATTTTATGATTATTTGAGCATTATTACATTTTGCGATGTTTTTATGTGTTATAGATACATGTTTGAGGCTCAAAAGATGATCAAAGGTTGATTAAGTTCGAGCTAATTGATGATAAAAGAGATAATGAAGAAGTGGGATAGAGATAGAAGAGATAAAGATAAATAAATCAAAATCGATCATATCAAATCAAGCGTCTGAATCTCCGTCCAGGTGGGCGGGCGCCTCGATGTAATTGAGCGAGCGTCCCGTGATGTCATCTTTGATTCGTAAGTTTGGGCGCTGGAGTGGGCGCCGTCTGGACGAGCGTCCTGGTCATGACTCGCCCGATTCAAGTTTTATTGAAGAGTGGGCGGGCGTTCAAGGTTTCAGGCAGGCGTCCGGTGGCCGACTTAGCGTAACCGACTTTAAAATCTATATATAGTCGGGCCGTTTTCTCCACAAAAGAGGATCATACACACATTATTCAAAACCCTAAACCTAGGGGCGGCTTTAGGCTGCGTTTTCATCTTTTATTCCTATTTTTATGCTCTTAGTTTAGATTAAACACTAGTTACTTTTTATGCCTTTGCTTACGCAAATTTGAGTTCTTGAGGATGTTCAGAGGCTAAAAGCTTCATCAAACGAGTATTGTGAAGCCGTCCAACAATTGTTGATTTCGTTTTCTTCGATTATCTTTGTGAGTTTTTAATAAAGGTTGTTTCTTATTCATGTTTAATTTGCTTTTATATCGGAAGATATGCATGTGTTGATTGTTTATTGTTGATGGAAGTCTTAATAAACCTAGATCACCATGAATAAGAATAGTAACTCGAATCTATCATAACGGAAGTTAATAGGTCTGATTACTAGATTATAAACACAAAGTTTGCACCTTTGGTTATTAAGCGCGTTAATCTTACATCGGAAGATAGTAGATTGATAGATGAACTTTCTAAGGAATTAGGGTTCATGTTTAGGTGAGGTGAATCACAACTGAATAAAAGCGCAATATAATCGAGATAGGGAATCAATGCTTGTTGGATAGGTGGATCAATCTCGTTTGCTCGTTATAAATTTGATTTAAATCCTTAAAAGCTTGAATTTGTCTAGTTAGTTACTTTTATCTACATCTTAGATTAGTTAGTTTAAATTGGTTCGCGAGCCCGTATCTTTCCTGGCTTTAGATCATCTCTTACGCCCGGTTTTACGTTTTAGTTAAGTTTAATTTTCAGTATTCGTTTAGTTTTATCCGTTATTTAGCTTAGTAATCGTGACATAGGTTAGTTAGATAAAAACTAGAAATCACAATCGTTTAGTTCCCCGTAAGATCGACCCGGCATTAACCGCTATTACTACGATCCTTATACTTGAGGTTAACCGGATTATTACTTGTTTATTTTGTGTTGATAAAATCCGTGACACCCTACCCTACCGTGCCCACCACCCATCTTACTATACCCTACCCTTCCCACCACCCCAACCCCCTATCCCAACATTTTTTAACACTCACCTATCCAATACTACCTCACCATGCCCTACACCACATTATCTTACCACATATTATCTTACCACACTACCCTATATTACGTACTTTATTCAACCTACCAAACTTTACTTAACTTACGCCACATCATCCAACCATACCATCCTACCCTACCATACATCACCGCATTACATCTCATACCTCGCCTCACCTACATTAGCACACCCTACCGCACCCTACCTCTCTACCTACCTACAAACCTTAACCTACCTCCCAACCTACATATTAATTCACTATCCTAGCTAAGCCTATTACACCTATATTTTATCTCATCCCACCCTACCTTACCCTTCCCACCACCCCATCCTACTCTACCCTACAACTCCCTACCCTACCGTGCCCACCACCCATCTTACTATACCCTACCCTTCCTACCACCCTAACCCAACCCACCCTCACACCTTTCGGGTGGCATCAAAACATGTACATAGAAGAATAATATAAGTGCGTATGAAATGAATATCCGACACATCTTCGACATCTCCCGACATCGTATGGATACTTTTCGACACCACCGAATAATTTTTTTCAATTTCTACTTAAATCAATTTTAACCGAAAAAATGAAGCTATCTTCGACATTATACGCAACAACACGTGTTCTACCCAAAACACGACCACGACATGCTTCGATACACCCGACACCATATCAACGGTTGTCGGTTGATCAAATGAATATTAATTAAAATTTTAATTAAAATCTAACACACTATCAACACTCCACGACACAAAATCGACACCTTTCGACACTACTAAACCATTGACCAAAGAAAAAAACCGACACACACAATATATAGAAGTAATAAAACGAAGACGGAAAAAAATAATCAATACGTAGCACCCCAAAAAACGATGCCCCTAAAAAAAACCGGCATAGACACACAATGTAAAATATATATACGCAAAAAAGGAAAAGAACACACACACAAACAAACTATAGTATATTGAAATATCACGTGGTCGTATCGTATTAAGATAAGACCAAAAAAAAAAGGAAGAGATCTCGATGGAAAGTAAAATAACATGTAATTAAATTGGAATCGGATACATCTTAAGCACAACACACATAATAAGATTAAGAATAAATTAAAGCTAATGTGTAGATTAAAAATACAATTGAGTCCTCTAAAATGGAACAATTTAACTCAAACCCTTCACCTCAAAAAAAAAAAACACTTTTTTCTGGGCTGGGCCGCCCAATGAACAGTAAAAAGTTAAAAAAAAAAAAAAAAAAAAAAAAAAAAAGATTGGGCCGAATTTTTGGGCCGATGAACAGTAAAAAAGGGGTAACCAATAAAAAAAAAACAAGTGTCACCATTTGACACTTTTTCCCTTCTTATATATAGAGAAAGATATATATTTTACAATCCATGTACATCTATATATATTTATATATCTATATATATTATATTAGAATAACTTTTAAATTACGCATTTACTTTATGTTAAGTAGAATAGTAGTAATCTGTGTTATAAAATTGCGGTTTAGATCGAGTTAATAACAGCTCTTTGGTGTTTAACCACACTTAAAAGAATTACCACGTTTCCCTGAGGATTCGACACTCTGACTCACCACACTAGCACTATGATTTGACCCGGTACACTGCCGGTAAGGATTGTATAGCACTAGAAAACGTCCGTCAGCTTTCTGGCGCCGTTGCCGGGGAACAACGTCGCTAATTTCTTTCTTTGTGTCTATGGTTACTACTTGTATTAGCTCAAAATTCTCGAGGATAAATCAACACTTTTTCTTATCTCATTTCTATTTTATTTTTCGTTGGTATCTACTTTCTTTTAGTACCAATTTTCTTCTTCTATAAAACTCGAGCATTTTTCTATTTTCGTTAGTTGATGACCAGAAGCGGTAAAGCCTCACTTACTCCTTATAAGCCTGACATAAACGCTTACGAAAAGACGATTCACGAATAGAGAGTAAACGTGGTCAAACCAGCTTAGGACTCCTTGGAAAATCTCCAACGGAATCATCTTCTAATAAAAACACAGAAATGGCTGAAACTAGTGATGAAACAAATGAACAGAGGCTAGATCATGCTCCAGGGCATGGACAAAACCCAGTTAACCCTAATAGTAATCAAAATCATAATAATAGAAATAATCAAGATCGAACCGAGAATAATCGTAATAACCCACCAAACCCGAGACCTATCTCGTGATCAAACCATAAGAAGAAACCAGGACTAATAATCCCATACTTTTACCCAATGAAGGAGCGAATAATTTCGAAATTAAATCTCATCTTTTTGGTTTAATTGACGCAAGAGCCCAATTCTAGGAGAGGATGATGAAGATCCACATCATCATCTCTATCTTTTTGAAGAACTGTGCAATACAGCCAAAAGTCAAGGTGCTCATAAGGAACTAACGAGGATGACTATGTTTCCTTTTTCTTTAAAAGGACGAGCCCGAGATTGGTTTATGTCTCTTCCACATCATTCACTTACTAGTTGGGAGGATATTCAAACTGAATTTCTGAAACAATATTTCACTCCAGGATGAAATTTGGAATTAAAAGTCGAGGTTGCTAACTTTAGACAGGGATCTGAAGAAACGCTTGGGAATGCCTGGGAAAGATTTAAAAAATTGTTAAGAGCCTGTCCCGACCATGGTTATTCCTTAGATATGCAAATTCAACTTTTCTGTCGTAAATTAAGAAAAGATTCACGTGCAGATGTAGATCATGCATGTGGTGGTTATTTAATGATGAGTGAAGCTCAAATAGTTTACGATGCTATAGAAAAGATTTCCAAAAATAACAGAATGTGGGAAACCGGTTCTAGCACCAGAAAAGTAGCTTTTGCAGGAGAATGTACATCCAATACGGAAGTTCTAGCACATTTAGAAAAATTGAGTAGGAAATTTGATGGCCTACAATCGAACAAAAACCAAAGTTCAGAAAATAGTACACCAACTGAATACTCAAATCAGGATAATATGCCATTAGGGATCGAAGAATCAACAGGATATTCAATAGAGGAGGTGAGTTTTCTTCAACAGCATAGGAATTTGAACAATGCATATTCAAACTCGTTTAATGCTATTAGAAGAGATCACCCTACTTTTCGATGGTCCGAAAACCTAGTAAGCAAGGACAACCGCCATATCCAGTTCGAGATAGGAATATGAATAATAATCAAGTTTATCAAGAAAATACATCTAATCGAATTTACAATCATTACCTAGATCCTATCCTCAACATACCACTCAAAGTATACCAAGAACTCAAAGTTCAACTCAACTGCGAAGGAGTTGAAAAATGGGAAAAACTAATGGAAAATATGATGGGTGTAGTATCTACTCAAGCTAAGAATATGGAAACAATGATGACTTCTATAGGTACAGTCTCTAAGGATTTAAGTTCAATGAAAACATCTATGAGTGGACATGATACCAGAATGAGAACGATAGAAGCCTCATTAAGGAATATGGAAGATCATTTGAGTAGGGAAGGTGAACGTAATAACAGTAGACCTCCTGGAGGATTACCAAGCAATACTGAAGAAACCCAAGAGAGGTAAATGTTGTAGTTACGAGAAGTAGAAAACTCTGTGGTAGTAATGGAGTAGAAAACTTTGGAAATAATGAAGTAGAAAATGATTTAGATGGAAAAAATGATGAAACTAAAGACGAACTTGAATTCACTGATGAGGAAGAAGAAATTATAGAGAATTTCTTGAAAAGGAATAGAAGTTTGGAACCTGAGAATGAAGGTGAAAAATGGGTAAAAATCCCTAGGATTTTGAAAGATCCCATGGATAAAAATTTAAGGATTTTATTCAAGGAACATGTTATAATAGAAGATAATAAAAACAAGGATGAAAAACAAGAAGAACTGAATGAATCTGAAGTAGAGATTGATTCAGGGAATGTTTTAAAAGAAAAAACTCAAGATCATGATACTTGGCGATCAAGTAATACTCAAAAGTTTAAGGAGAAAGGAAAAGAGAAAATGACTTTGGGATCAAAGGTTATAGATTTAGAATCTTTACCTTACCCACCTAAAGATCAAATTAAAAAGATTAAAACTGATCAGAAGTATGCTCGTTTCCTTGATACTTTTCGTCATATTCATGTTAATATCCCTGTTATCGAAGCTCTAATTAGTATGCCTGCTTATGGAAAGTTTCGAAGGATATTCATCAAACAAGAAAAAAATTAGAGGAATATGAGAATATATGCCTAAATGAAGAATGTTCTGCAGTTTTGCAGCATAAATTACCACCTAAACTGAAAGATCCTGGAAGTTTTACCATCCCATGTGAAATTGGAGGATTTCTGTTTAAGAAGGTCTTATGTGATCTTGGAGCTAGTATAAATCTCATGTCTTATGAGGATTATAGAAAGCTAGGCATAGGAAAGCTTACTTAAGATCGAAATGACTCTGCAAATGGCGGATAGATCGATTAAATACCCTAAAGGAATTATTGAGGACGTATTGGTTAAAGTAGACAAGTTCTATTTTCCAGTAGACTTTGTAGTTATGGAAATGGAAGAAGGATATTCAGCGCCACTTATCTTAGGTCGACCATTTCTAGCTACAGAAGAACTTTAATAGATGTCCGAAAAGGAGAGTTAATTCTTGAGAGTCAATGAAGATGAAGTTGCTTTCAATATTTTCAAAGCTATGAACCATCCATACTGAGATCACCGTAATCATGTTCTTTTATAGAAGATATTCATTACATCTATGATATTCGATTACCAACTTTTGAAGACAGATTAGAAGAATTCTTAACTCTGTCTATCTATAAGGAAGATGAGAAAGACACCGAAATGAAAGAGATAATCATTTTTCTAGATAAAGGAAGTTTTACTTTTAAACCATCATGGCATAAGTATTTGGAATTAGAACTAGAAGGACCAGGTTCTTAAACCATCACCTGGAAGATCCACCTAAGAATCTGGAATTGAAATCATACCTTTAAATCAAGTATGCTTTTCTTGAAACTAATAATCTATTACCGGTTATTATTTCATCATCTTTAATCGAGCAACAAGAAGATCAATTACTTAGAATGTTGAAAAAGCATAAGAAAGCTTTTGGATGGACAGATTAGCGATATTCGAGGTATTAGCCACGAGATCTGCGTTCATAAGATAATTACGAAGGAAGATGCTAAACCTTGTATTCAACATAGCAACGCCTCAACCCAAATTTGCGCTTAATTGTTAAGAAAGAGGTCATTAAGCTATTAGAAATGGGGATAATTTTTCCCATATCGATAGTGAATGGGTAAGTCCAACTCAAGTGGTACCAAAGAAAGGAGGTTTCACAAAGAAAGAGAATGAAAAGAATGAATGGATTCCGACAAGAGAGATTACAGTTATCGAATGTGCATTGATTTTAGAAAACTAAATGATCATACTAAGAAAGATCATCATCCACTTCCATTCATAGTTCGGATGTTGGAGCGTTTAAGTGGACATAAGTATTACTGCTTTCTTAGATGGTTATTCGGGATATTTACGATATTCATTGCGACAAAGAGATAGAGAAAAAAACTACTTTCACTTGTCCTTATGGAACTTTTGCTAATAAAAGAATGCCGTTTGGTTTATGTAATGCACCAGCTACGTTTCAAAGGTGTATGATGGCTATATTTGCTGATATGGTTGAGAAATTCTAAGAAGTTTTTATGGATGACTTTAGTGTTTACGGAGATTCATTTTAGGTCATAGAATCTCTGAAGAAGGTATTAAAGTTGATAAAGCTAAAGTCGAAGTAATTGAAAAGTTACCTCCACCAGTTAATTTAAGAACTCTAAGAGGATTTCTGGGACATGCAGGATTTTATAGAAGATTCATTGCCGATTTCTCAAAAATAGCAAAACCTCTAAGTCATTTGCTTGAAAAAGAAGTACCTTTTAACTTTGACAGTAAATGTATGGAAGCTTTTCGGACCCTAAAAGTGAGATTAACTCTCGCACTGGCTTTAGTAGCACCAAACTAGAGTTTGCCGTTTGAGATTATGTGTGATGCAAGTGATTTAGTTGTGTAGGAGTGTTTTAGGTCAAAGATATAAAAAAATTCTCAAAGCTATTTACTATGCATCTCACACATTAAACACTTTATCAACTAAATTATGCAACTCTGAAAAAAGAATCATGATGTGTGATTTTTGCCTTAGATAAGTTTCGACCGTATATTGTTGGTTCTAAGGTAATAATTTATACTGAGACCATTCAACCTCAAGTATTTAATTGAGTAAGAAAGATGCTAAACCTCGTCTTCTTAGATGGATTCTCTTACTTCAAGAATTCGATATTGAAATTAAAGATAAAAAAGGAAGTGAGAATGTAGTAGCGGATCATCTAAGTAGAATGGAAAATGATGAAGAAATAGGAAATGAAATTAAATATTCATTTCTGATGAACAACTATTTAGAATAGATACTCCTTCAACCATGCAAATTATTAAAGAATAGAATTCCTTCTAAGGAATTGTCACCTTGGTTTGGAGATATCATTAATTACTTAACATGTGATTATATTCCGTCTCATTGGACTTAGCGTGAGAAAAAAGAAGTTCTTTTATGACTTAAAATTTTATTACTGGGAGGAACCGGACCTTTCCAGTAAATGTTCGGTTGGGATAATCGAGAAAATGTGTGCCTGATAATGAAATTTTAAGTGTTTTATCATTTTGTCATGATCGTGAGGCAGGAGGTCACCATGGAGGTTGGAAAACTGCTTTTAAAATTTTACAATGTGGATTTTATTAGCCTACACTATATAGAGATGCTTATAAGTATGTTAAATCTTGTGAGTCTTGTCAAAAATGGGGAAATATATCTAAAAACATGAAATGCCTATGCAACCTATTTTAGAATGTGAGTTATTTGATGTTTGGGGTATAGATTTCATGGGACCTTTCCTATATCTTTTGGAAAAAGATTTATTCTTGTAATGGTAGATTATGTCTCGAAATGGGTAGAAAGTGAAGCTCTTCCCACTAATGATACCAAAGTTGTCATACGATTCCTTAAAAGAATATATTTACCGAGATATGGCATTCCGACGGCTATCATTAGTGATAGAGGTCACACTTTTGCAATAGACCATTTACTAAGATAGTTGAAAAATATGGTGTAACGTATAAGTTAGGAACGCCTATCATCCGCAAACCAGGTGGACATGTAGAGGTGTCAAATAGAAAATCAAAAGAATCGTGGAGAAAGCAAAGGGATTCAAATCGTAAAAACGGGAAGTTAAATTAGATGATGCATTATGGGCGTCATGAGCGACTTTTAAAACACCAATTGGTTGTTCTCCTATAAGCTAGCCTTTGGTAAGTCTTGTCATCTCCCGATTGAGTTAGAACACCGAGCCTTCTCGGGCTATTAGATTTAAATTTCGATCCTAAGGTCGCCGGTGATTATAGAATGCTTCAATTAACGAGAACTAGAAGAATTTCGCCTCGATTCTTATGAAAATGCTCGAATCTACAAGGACGCATACGAAATCTTTCCATGACAAGAGAATCTTTAAACGTGAGTTCCATGTAGGTGATCGAGTGCTCTTGTACAATTCACGTTTAAAGTTGTTTCGGAAAGCTTAAATCAAGATGGGCGTCCATTTAAAGTAACACGGGTTTACAAATCGAGTCATTGAACTAACTCGATGGAAATACGACTTTTATAGCCAATGGCCACAGAGTAAAGTTATTTGTGGAGGAGAAGGAATCACACCGAAAGAAGAAGTAATGCTCACGATTGATCCCCGACAAATTGAAAAAGCAGAAAACCGAAAAGCGAAAAGCGAGAAACCAAATCACCCGAATACCAAAGTGCTATCTATCTTTATTCTACTTTTCTCGTGTTTTTATTTATGTTTAAACTCTTTTAGCCTTTTACCGGATAGACGTAAAAGAAGCTGGATGCCTTTTTTAGATAGATTAGGAGTTTTGTTTTACTTTTGAAATTAGGCCTTGATAAAGATGTCGCGTTTGCTATAGAAGCTTTAGTTTTTGAGCAAAACAAAAAATTGTTGAGAGAGATTAGATTTAAAGAAGTTTGTAATGGAACATCAAGGAGTGCAATAAAAAGAAGGGCAAAGTTTCTGATGAGATGCAGAATCTGTGAAAAAAGTGAACATGTTGGACGCTGTGGGAAAAACACAACCAAATCCCAGGATGAGTGTTTGAATATTGTTAGAAAGGGAACGATTAGGTGGTTATCCGAAAATCCCGACGGAATTCCAAGAGATAATTCAAATGCTTCGTTTTTAGGAGTTAGGTTGATTGAATGTTATATCAGAACTCTGGAAGATTTAGAAATCGAAAAATCAGGAACCCCTTAAGTTTCGAGTCTTTTCTTATGTTTTATTAATATTTTATAAAATTTTCTCATAACTTCTGAAAATTTTAAAAAATTGGATCTTTATAAAATTAAGGAGTTTTATAAAAAATTTATAAAAGTTTTTTTTAGTTTTAATTTAGATATTTTATAAGAATTAATATAAATTTATTAAATTTTTATAAGCTTTTTATTAAGTTTTATAAAGATTTTATTAAATTTTTAAAAATTGTTATTTTTAAGATTTTAATCAAGTTTGATTAAGTTTTATTAGAGTTTTTATAAGTTTTTAATCAAAAATCATAAAAAGTAAAAGAAAAAATTTAAAAAAAAAATTTGTGCACGGACCGATCCGGCCATTAACCCGGACCGATCCGGGGTCTATATGCATAAAAAAAAAACGGGGACCCCTTTTCTTCTCCATCTTCTTCTTCCCTAATTTTTTGCCGCCGCCCCCACACCCCAAAACCACCCCACTACTCAATTTTTTTTTCAATTCTTCCATAAAATTTCATCTCACACTACACCATCACTTGATTTCTTCCTCCTTTCATCTCATCTTTTCCACAAAAGTTAAAAAAATCGAAAAGGATCGAAAACAAGCTCCATTTTTATTCCGGCGACTTTACAACTTTTCCGGCCTATTTTTCAACGTTTTCTTCATTATAAGGTATTCTCTAGCTTATTTAGTTATCAATTTCATATTTTTCATAATTTTTTAGATTAATTTCAACTGTTTTGATTTTTGAGTGTGTTGTGACATTTTTATTTTTTGCTGTTTTTTTGTTGTTGTTGTTGTGTTGTTGATTGGCTTTACCAATATCGTAGAATGGCTGAGTCGAGTAGAAAAGCCTCTAAAAAGCGGAAATCGAACATTCCTATAGCAACTCCGATAGTAGGCACGATAATTTTATCACCTGAAGAAGAAGCCGTAAGCTTCAATAAAACAGCATCACAAGAAGCTAAGAATGCGTATCAAAGGATTTACAGTAAATGTGATGTTTTGGTTGAAAGATGATTAGATTTTGATGACTTAGGTGATGAAGTTAAGGATATTTTTACGAGACGTCAGTGGTTAGAATTAGCAGCCAAAAGAGAAGGGGAAATAAATACGACTTTAGTAGCTGAGTTTTATTCGTTTTTGTCTACATTGTCACAGGATGAGCTTACTGAGTCGCAAGCTTTACCCCTAAGAGCTAGAAATGTTCCCTTTAACCCTGCCGTTATAAATGCGATTTTGGGAGTTGAAGTTTTTCCAGATAATGAAGATTACAGGGTAGTTTGGAGTTTAGATGATCCTGCAAGATTTGAGCAGACTGCCTTGAGAGCTCAGCATGCTTTTGATTCAACCGCTGTGTGGGTTGAAAATAGGTTTAACTACGGGAAGTGTTTTAGAGGTTTAAGGGCGATTAAAAGGTTTATTAGCCATAATCTCTATCCTTCGATTAAACATACGGCTTATGGAAAAGAAGATGTTTGTATCGCATGGGCGATGGTAAATGATGTAAAGGTGGATGTTGGAAAGGTAATATTTAAAAGAGTTTTGAAAGCATTGTCATCGCCAAGACGACCAGAGTCATCTGTATTTCCTTGTTTTATTTCGGATTTATGTCGTAGGTCGGGAGTACCATTCCTGCCTAATGACAAGTTAGCTCTGGCAGATGCACCTCTGATTGGACCAAGTTTGACTAGGCTTCCAGATGGTAAAATTAGCTCTTTGATTAGAAGCCGTCAAACTCAACCAGCTCCACCAGTTTCCACATCTTCTTCTTTTCCATCTTTTTCTAGTCAGCCTCAACAAACTCCTTTCTCCAACACTATCACTTATGACATGTTTCAATCTTTAGTATCGGACGTTGCACGTGGTCAAGCCAACATGGCTTTGTTTGCTGAAAGTAACAGGCAGTGGTGTGACGATATTCGTAGAGGTTTAAGGAGGAACGATCAGTTGCTTCGTAATCCTACTTTTGATGATCCTGCCTATCCACCTTGTCAGTCCAATCCGTATACCTTACCAGAGTGGGTAGCACCTATTCCACCACCCTCGAGCATTCATCCAATGTCATATCCTTTTGGAAGCCAATCGAGTGGTACAGGTGTATTTTCGACAGGTATTCAGAGACCCGCGATGTCTAGTTGGGGAGGATTCACTGAGTTTGCGCATATCACTACTGGCATGAGTTCTATGGGTCTTGATAATTCAGTCAGGACCACGACTACATTTCAGCCGCCAGCTTCTCAGTCGTTTCCGAGTTCGAGCTTTTATGTTGATCCTGAGGAAGATTATGAAGAAGATTGAATTTTATTACTATATTTGATTAAACATTTTTACTGCACGTTTTTATTTTCGACATTTTCATTTAGATTTTGGTTTGTTTTATAATATTTTTGGTATTATTAAATATATATATATATATATATATATATATATATATATATATATATATTTTTTTTTTTTTTTTTAATAATACCAAAAATATTTACTTAACTTTGTATCATTAGTAAATCGTTTTCAACATTTTAATCGTTTTATAAGTATCATTTTAAATATTTTAAACGTACGTATTCATTTTTATTATCATGTTTAATATATATGTTTAAGTTTTTTAAGTTTGTTTGTTATTTAATAATATATTAGTATACGCTAAGAATGAAATCTGAATAATAATGATAATAGATAATTTTAATTTTATTGTCAAACCTACTTTTTTTAATACTCATTGAACATCTGGACGATGCCACTTCGTAAGTGGGGAGTAGAGTTAGGTTAGAAAATTCATTAAAATTTCGAAAAAATAGTTATAAATTATTAAAATTATCAAATTTTTTATTACTTATTAGTTTTAATTTTTTAGATAAATTAAGTAGTTAATATATAAATATGAATAAAAAATGATATAATTTGGAAGAATAAGTTTTTAATTAAGTAAATTAAATTAGATATATTATAATTATTTTTTATGTCTAATTTAGATTTTAACGAGATTTTAAGTTTATATAATTGAGTAATTAATGTTAAATATTGTTTTCATGAAATTATATAGGTATGTTGATATTTATAAGTAAAATTTTTAGAATAATTTTCTTTTCAATATGAATTATGAGTTTGGAATTGGACTAGGGATGACGATTTTGGCACCACAAAAATATAAACTATAACCAAATAGCCTACCTAAATAAATTTCTAATTTTTTGTTCCTACCTCAGCCTTGATTAGAGTGATCAAGACCTCACTCGAAATTGCCATTATGATTAACCAATCTTTAGCTAATTTTGGTCTACATTTCCTTGAAAATTCCGCAAGTTTGTACGTACTTATGAAAAGAGATGAAGACATAAAAGCTAAGTTTTGGTGTATGCTAAGATTGGAAAAATTAGATAAGTATTAGTATATTCGATCTTACCTCATGACACTTGCAATATAGTCGATTTTGGCAATGAGTTCGGATATGTTAATATTCTATAAAAGAATTAAGAACGAAGCACCATATCTACACAGAATTAATCAAATACCAGGTATCTTCCTTATCTTTGATCGACAACCTAAAAATAAAAAGAACATATCGGTTGTAGCTACCAATGATTTGAGTGCGATAGGTGTTATCTCGAAATGTCCTATATCACTATGAGGTTTAAAAGCTCCGATTGCTCGATGATAGTAGTCCAAATTAGGTATTATTTCAAATGTCCTATTGCTTTGGGAATGAAGGCATAGAATGAAAAGAAAAAAGTCGAATCATAAGATCTCAAGAATGATTACAAGTTTAAGAAACCGGACTTGTAATTTTCGATCGAAAGAGTAGTACTCGATCAATCTTGATGAAGCAATGCTTGTAAGTTTGATTTTCTACACACACTCACGCTTTTAGTTCTTAATGTTAAAAAAAAATATATATATATATATATATATCTGAAAAATAGTTGGAATAAAAATAGGATGCTATTAATCGAGATTGTTTTTTGATCAAGAATATGAAGATGTAGGTACGTACGACTTGCCTCTTTCTCTTTTTGATTTCTTTTTTCCGATTAACCAACATCTTGAGCCTAAACTTTATAAGCCATTTTGTCAACTACCTGATCAAGTTTACGATTCCAGGATTTCATAATAGTTGCGATTAAAAATAATTCTAATATTTTATTTATACTTATTAAGTATTACATGTACAATTTCATCTAAATAATATTTGATGTTTTAGCTACTTAAGTTATATACACTTTTTGTCTTCTTACAATTTTAAATTAGAATAAGTAATATATTTATAATATTGACAATATAAATTACATTAAAAATTATAATCGATCAATTATATTATCTTTTATTACAGCTTATTTTTGCTCGAGGGACGATCAAAAGCTAAGTGGGGAGTAGTTGATATACTACTTTTATATGATTAAATATACGTTATATTATTATATTTTATCAACGAATTCTATATAAAATATATGAAATTATGATATAAATAGTATGAAATGTTAATCTTTATAGTTTAGAGTAGTTAGTAGTAAAACTTAGTAATAATAGTGAAAAGTTATCATTTTGTACCGATTTTAGTAAATCGGAATGTCGTGTCAGATTTACGTGGGTATTTGTGGTATTTTATTGCAGATGTATAAGCCAAGACCCCGAGAATCGACATTTTGAAGTATAATCATATCTCTGAAAGGATTTAGAGAATGTCACGAGCTTAAGTGGTCAAGTGGTCAATCGAAGTGGTCAAGTGGCTAATCGATTTGATTTAGTGGTAATCGAGAAATATATTCGACCAACGAATGACTCATCAAAACGACATTTTCTGAAGAAGAGTCCTTCATGAAAGTTGTAGATTTTTCCGAGAGCTTTCCGATGCCTCTTGAATCATTTTGTTTGGAGATCCAGAACTCGAGATATGAATTTTAGAAGTTTTATTCCAAAATATATAATTTATATCCGGAAATTGGATAATTAAGGGGGATGAATGTGATGATTACACCGGCCCAGTCCGGCTATGACCCGGCCCGGTCCGGCCTTCATCCGGATTTCTATATAAGAAGCATCAGTGCAGAGCAGATGAGGGGTACCAATATATATATACATATAGCATATATATATATCTCCTCCTTCTTATTTTCTTTTTATTTTAGTAGTTGTAAATAGGCCTTATGCCAAAAATAATAATATCGTAGTATTGTTGTAATGTTCGGGAAATTATCGGAAGTTCGGTGTTGTTGAAGTCGTTGTAACATCCGGAAGAATACGACCTCTGATTCAGCATTTGTAATCGGGTAAAATTTCTAAAGTATTTACGTTTTTTATGTTTGTTTTTATCTTTTTAGTCGTTATAATGTTTTTAGGTTAAATCTAATAACTAGCCAAAGTTATGTAATCGTTTTATTTCGATCTTTTTGGTAAAGGAATGTTGTCTAAGTAAAATTTTACTAAAATTGAGTTAATTGAATCTTTTTCTATTTTGCAACGTATTGATAATATTCGGATTGACGTAATTAACCAAGATGAATCGCAACATATAACCTAACGATTAACTGACCAGAGAAGTTAGGATATGAGATAAAAGATAGAAAAACCGGAGGGTAAAATTGGCCGTCTGGCGTGACAACGGAATCCTATTTCCTACCGAAAGGCGATTTGTCTTGGGAAAGATGAATCTTATTAAATTTGTGGTCAAGATCGTAATAATGTTAAAATCAACGGTTTAATTGAAACTAACACCGGAAAGTTAAATCGATCCGCCGACACCCGGAGCCTTTTGAATAACATCGGCCGTTTGACAAACGGAATAACCTCTTTATCCGGGTAGATTTGTATTCGTACTGCTTGAGACTAATCGAGATTAGCATGGGGCAGTTGTGGAGTTGTTAACCTCAAGAGTGCACCGTTTCATTTACTCAATTGGACCTAATATAAAAGGAAAGATCGAGCATATTCCGTTTACTGAAAAAGATCGTATAAATCAATTATATACACTTTGGCTAGTTCTATAAAATTATCTGTCTAGTATATTATTATAAACTATATATTGGTATCTATATATTTATATATATATATATATATATATATATATATATATATATATATATATATATATATATATATATATTACAATCCATGTACATCTATATATATTTATATATCTATATATATTATATTAGAATAACTTTTAAATTACGCATTTACTTTATGTTAAGTAGAATAGTAGTAATCTGTGTTATAAAATTGCGGTTTAGATCGAGTTAATAATGCTCTTTGGTGTTTAACCACACTTAAAAGAATTACCACGTTTCCACGAGGATTCGACACTCTGATTCACCACACTAGCACTATGATTTGACCCGGTACACTGCCGGTAAGGATTGTATAGCACTAGAAAACGTCCGTCAATCACCATCATGAAATTCTCTTTATTATGGAAACAAGAGTTCCTAGCATAAAGGCTAATCGAATTCTACGTAATTTCAACTATACGAACCTGATTGCAGTCGAAGCTCATGGATTTAGTGGTGGTATGTGGTGCTTTTGGGATAACTCAGTTGTTGATCTGCGTCTCCTGTTTGCTACCAACCAAGTTATTTTTCTTGCAATTGTAGTAGATAACATGGCCTCTTGGATTCTCTCATTGTCTTATGCCTCGCCGACCTCAAATATTCGCGATGGGCTGTGGACTCTTTTTGAAAAAACAGCTATGTTTATTCGCATCCCATGGTGTATTGTCGGGGACCTTAATCAAGTGATACATGATAATGATAAGCGGGGTGGTCGTCCGGTTTCGGGCCCTTCTGTCGAGCGTATGCGGAGGATGATTCAGGATTGTGATCTTATAGAGGTTCCCTTCCAAGGACCAAGATTTACGTGGTCCAGCTCGATTCATAGCTTCTCGGCCATTGAACAACGACTAGATCAAGCCCTTTGCAACAATAAATGGTGGGATCGATTTCCGGCTTCGATGATCTTACATTTACCGCGCACACACTCTGATCATCACCCAATCCTTTTGACTCTTGAGTCAAGTTCGTATCGTGGCAATTTTGATAGGCCATTTCGCTTCCAGGCCTGTTGGCAGCAACATCATGCTTTTCGAGAATTTTTGCTTAATGCTTGGTCTAATGCAAGTGAGTCCTTATATCTTTCCTTTGCTGCTCTTGCCTCTGATCTACGGACCTGGAACAAAAATGTGTTTGGCAATATATTTCATAGGAAGGCCCGTTGCCGATCTCGCTTAAATGGGATCCAAGTGGCTCTCTCGAAAGCATCTTCAAAGTTCCTCACTGACCTTAATAATGAACTGCTCCATGAGTTCGACGATATTCTTACTCAAGAGGAAATTTTCTGGTTTCAAAAATTGCGGCTAAATTGGATCGAGAGTGGAGAGAGAAACACTAGATATTTTCACCTCTCCACCGTTCGAAGACAGGGTAGAACCAACATTACCTATCTGAAAAATGGCAATGGTGATTGGATTGAGGACCCTCTGACGCTTCAACATATGGTTCGAAATTTCTTTATTGAGTTATATACGGAGGAGCCAATTAATCCGTTCCCAGTTAATCTCTCTTTCCTGAGCCTTTCTCATTCAGATCGGAGACTTCTAAACCGGCCTGTGAGTAGTAACGAGATGCGGACAGCCATTTTTGACATCGGGCCTTTAAATCACCGGGGCCAGATGGCTTTCCCCCGGTTTTCTTTCAACATAATTGGGAAGTCGTAGGCGAGACTGTTATTTCATAGGCCACTAAAGCGTTCCAGCAACACTCTTTTCCTCGAGAAATCGAACCTTCATCTCCTTGATACCGAAAGTCCAGCCGCCAGAATCAGTCACTCAACTCCGTCCTATAGCACTTGCGAATGTGTCCTCAAAACTCATTACCAAAATTATTGCCAATCGTTTGCGCCTTGTGATTGGCAAACTTGCGGATAACTGGCAGAATGCTTTCATTCCCGGAAGACAGACTTCAGATAATATAATCATTACCCAAGAAGTGCTTCATACAATGAGGAGAAAAACGGGTCTAAAAGGTATTATGATTATCAAAGTGGATCTCAAAAAAGCCTATGATAGGGTGAACTGGTCCTTCCTACGACATCTTCTCCAGCTTTTTGGATTTAATAATGACTTGATTGAGCTTATTATGTACTCTCTGTCCAGCACTTCATTGGAGGTTCTTTGGAATGGGCACCCTCTTGAAGCCTTCATTCCACATTGAGGCCTTAAGCAGGGTGACCCTCTTGCCCCATATCTCTTCGTTCTTGTGATGCAGGTGTTTAGCCAGATGATAAATACCTTAGTAAGTGACAAGAAGTGGAAGCCGATATCAGTTTCATGGGGTGGTCATCGGATTTCTCATTTATTTTTTGCGGATGATCTTATACTTTTTTCGGAGGCCTCTATTAATCAAGCTTGAGAAATGGACCGGGTCCTACGTGAGTTTGTGGTATTTCGGGCCAAAAAGTCATCATTGCAAAATCTAAGTTCGCAGTTTCCTCCAATGTCAGCTCTCAAACCGCCGACTGTATTGCGGGAGTTCTTGGAATGACTCACACTCAGCACTTTGAAAAATATCTTGGAGTTCCCCTACATCACAAGAGAGTCAAAAATGAAGATTTCACGTTTATTGTCGATAAAGTCCGGTCCAAACTCCAAGCCTGGAAAGCGTCCTCACTATCTAATACGGGTAGGGCCATCCTTACTCAGACCGTGCTTACCACCACGGCTTTTTACCATATGCAAACGGTTAAACTCCTAGCTTCCATCACTGATGAAACGGACAAACTAGCGCGGTCGTTCTTTTGGGCTGATCATGAGGAAAAAAGAAAAATCCACCATGTTGCTTGGCACTCTATATGCCAACCGAAGTCCCACGGCGTCTTGGCTATTCGACAGGCTCGGGTAATGAACACAGCTTTTTTAGCTAAACTTGTGTGGCAAATTTTAACTGAGCATGACAAATTATGGGTTCAAATTCTGACACAAAAATATGGCTCACCATTTGCAACACCTAAACCGACTTCGTCTTTCATTTGGTATCATATATGTTTTGCTGCAAATGAGCTGCGGCATGCCTTCACAGCCGATGCCTCGGGATCCCCATGAAGCCTGCAAGCCTCTGGCCCCTATTAGTACTGATGATGCGAACTGGAAACGTATTTGGAATATCAAAGGTCCACTCCGAGGTAATCATCTTATCTGGCTTATCCGTAAGAACTCCCTGCCCACGGCTGGTACGCTCGCTATGCGTAATATCATTTCCGATGATTCATGTAACTCCTGTGGAAATCACAATGAATCCATTTTACATGCTCTTAGAGACTGCACTTGGGTGCGTGATATGTGGAAGGATGTTGTGCACCACCACTACTGGCACGAATTTTTTAACATTCACGACGCCCCGGATTGGCTCGACAAGTGCCTCTAGAAGGATATGTATAAGAAGGATAATGTGGCGTTCTGGTGATTTCTCTTTCGGGAACTAATCTTAAGTATTTGGTATTGGCGCAATGAAGAGTTCCACAATGAAGACCAACATCGACCCCCTAAATCGGTGTTCATA
This sequence comes from Gentiana macrophylla, assembly GCA_026214975.1. Taxonomy (NCBI): domain Eukaryota; kingdom Viridiplantae; phylum Streptophyta; class Magnoliopsida; order Gentianales; family Gentianaceae; genus Gentiana; species Gentiana macrophylla. Next base: position 44,080 of record JAOBSW010001010.1, on the reverse strand, counting down.
TCGCAAGCTATCCGAAAAGCAAGGGAATTACACGTAGTCCGGCATTCAAAGTTCTATAATTCTTTGTTAAATTCACATTGTGTATAGCTTTTGCTCGCTTTTGGAACCGTTTATACAGCTTTTTCTTATAATAAAATTATCCCATTTAAATTTAAAAAGTACCAAACTTGTTGCTAAACCGCTCATAAGAACTTTGAAGAAACGATCCATTTTGCTTCATCACTGTAGATTAAAAAAGAATGAAGAATTTAAATTTGAATTAGAATCATCCATGCCACCCAAAATAAGACAACATAGATACTCAAGACAAACATAATCAATCACACAAGACAAACCCATAGTACCTTAATCCTTACTACAAACACCAAGTTCTTGTACGATCAACAAATGTTGTTTGTTTTAATACCAAGTTCTTCTATTGTGAGTTCCTTTAATTGTTCGTCGATAGACTCCCGCCAAAATGAGGGGACATCGAGTCATTTTACGTAGATAATGGCTAGCCTAAATCGGTCCATTAAGAAATGGATCTCCTTGGCATATGAAGAGAGTTTGAGAAATTAATAATACTTGAGTAAACTTCAAATTAGTTTATTCATGATAAAAGAGTGGGTATAAATAGGTACAAGTATGAATGAGAAAGGTCCTAGTAGAGTATAAGCTAGGGGTAGAGCAATTAATTACTAGAGTCGGCTAGTATTAATTGCTAGAGTTGTCTATTACATAATAAGACAAAATGGAGTTACTTTATGACTTTATGACATATTAATTGTTTATACAATACAATTAATATGTCTTACAATTAATATGTCTTTATACACAAGTAACGTTTTATAGTTACAATAATGTAATGTAATATTTCCATAATATTTCCACACCCCCCTCAAACTGGGTTGTATATGTCAATACAGCCAAGTTTGCTGAATATAAGCGGTGGAATGGCCTTGGTGAGAATATCAGCATTCTGGTCTGCTGAGGGAACATATTGGAGATGAATGATCTGGGCATCAATCTTCTCTTTAAGGAAATGTCTGTCAATGTCCACATGTTTTGTCTTATCATGATGAATGTGATCCTCTCGCCATGCATAATCTTTGAATTATTATCACAAAGAGAGGATGATAGGTTCTTTGAAGGGTTCTTGAAGGTCATTCAGACTCTTTTCACCCACAGAGCTTCACAAATGCCCAAAACAAGTGCCCTAAGTTCACCTTTCAAAGATCGCTTCTGTGAGATAGTAGGTCTGTTTCTTGCTTCTCCAAGTGACAAGATTACCCCATATATAGAAACAGAGCTTTGTGGTAGATCTTCTGTCTATATGGCAACCAGCCCAATCAGCATCAGTATAAACCTTCACTGATCTGTCAGTAGACTTAGTGAAGTGTAAGCCTTGGCCAGGAGTTTACTTTAAGTATCTTAGTATTCTGTAGGCAGCATCCCAATGGTGCTCAGTAGGGCAATGCATGAACTGATTGACAAGGCTAACTCCATATGCAATATCAGGACTTGTATGGGAGAGGTAAATGAGTTTTCCTACAAGTCTCTGATATTGTTCCTTTCTTACAGCAATATTACCGTGCACTAGAGGATTACTGTGGTCTACTGGAGAGATAGCTGGTTTGCATCCTAACATGCCAGTTTCCTTCAGCAGGTCCAGCACATATTTCCTCTGTGAGACTGCTATACCCTTGTTGTTTCTTGCTATTTCCATGCCAAGGAAGTACTTGAGGTACCCCAAATCTTTAACTTGAAACACTTTTGCCAGGAGGGTCTTCAATGTGTGGATCTCAACAGGGTCATCACCAGTCAGGATGATATCATCCACATAGACAATAAGAATGGATCTTTTCCTGTTGGTTGTCTTGATAAACATGGTGTGATCTGAGTTGCACTGATGATATCCAGCAGCTTTAACCACAGTAGTAAGTTTGCCAAACCATGCTCTTGGGGACTGCTTCAGGCCATATAGAGATTTTCTCAGTTTACAAACTTTCCCTTGAGTGTGAGTGTTGGTAAAGGGAGAGGTACAGCCATATAAACTTCCTCAAATGAGATCACCATTTAGAAGGGCATTCTTGATGTCCAACTGATAGAGTGGCTACAAGTTGGACAACCAGGAGATCGAGACTTAATCAGTTGAGCTTTGCCACAGGTGCAAATGTCTCTTTGTAGTCAAGTCCATATGTTTGAGTGAAGCCCCTTGCAACCAGTCTAGCTTTGTACTTGTCAATAGTACCATCAGCATTGTACTTGATGGTGAATATCCATTTACAGCTGACTGTCTTCTTTCCTTGTGGGAGAGTGGTGAGATCCCAAGTATGATTGTCAATGAGTGCAGTCATTTCAGTTTTCACAGCTGCCTTCCACCTGTCATGTTTGAGAGCTTCCTGTATATTCTTAGGAATGGAATGAGTGTCCAAGTCCTGTGTAAACATAGCAAAACCAGATGACAAGTGATTATATGACACATAATTATGGATAGAGTGGTCAGTACATGATCTCTTTCCCTTTCGGACATCAATGGGTCTGTTATCAATATCAGTAGGTTTAGGACTATCAGTAGGTTGCTGAGGCATATCAGCAGGTTCAGGAGTTTGGGGAGTATCAAGCAGTTCTTTGAGGTTCGATGAGTGTGTATGGAGATCAGGGTTAGAAGGCTGATGAGACTGATTAGGTTGCTGAATATTAGGAGTTGGTAGAGGGATTGGCAAGGCCTCAAGTTCCTCACTGGAAGGTGCAGTTGGAGTCAGTGGACTATAAGAAGAGGGAAGAGTTTCTGTTTCAATCAGGTTTCCATCGGTGACAGTCTCAGTAGGGTTGCTGTAGAATCTTTTGTTAGTGGGGGAATAACACTTGTAGCCCTTCCCGTCTTTGGCATAACCAAGAAAAATGCACTTATGAGATTTGGGGTCGAGTTTGCTTCTATGTTGGGCATGAGTGTAGACAAATACAGTACATCCAAAGATTTTTGGAGGCAGGTCAGCAATGAGATGGGGACAGGGGTGATTTGTCAGCAGGGTTTGGATAGGGGTCTTGAATCCTAGCACTTTGCTGGGTAACCTATTGATCAGATATGTGGCTGTTAATATAGATTCACCCCACATGTATTTAGGCACATGGGTGGTGAACATAACTGATCTAGCCATCTCCAGTAGGTGCCTGTTCTTCCTCTCAACAACCCCATTTTGCTGATGTGTCTCTACACAGCTACTAGTGTGAACAATTCCCTTATCATTCAGGAAGGTGCTGAGGTTGGACTCATAGTATTCCAAGGCATTATCTGTTTTTAAGATTTCAATCTTAGTGTCAAATGAGTGGATACCATGTTATAGAACTCTTGGAAGATGGTTCCAACTTCAGATTTATCTTTCATAAAAAACAGCCATGTGATCCTGGTGTGATCATCTATGAAGGTGACAAACCACCTCTTTCCTGTTATACTTTTAACTCTTGAAGGTCCCCATACATCACTATGTATTAGTGTGAAAGGTGTGGAGGGTAAGTAAGGTAATTTATTATACACAGACTTAGTAAGTTTAGCAAACTGACAAATATCACATTGAAGGTCACTGAGGTTACATCCTTTAAACAATTCAGGAAATAAAGACTTTAAATAACCAAAAATTGGATGACCTAGTCTATAATGCCATAACATGATATTGTCTAAGGTTTGGTTGCAGTCACGAGGCGATTTCTTCTTCAATCTTACATCTTCAGCAGGTTGACTATAAACAAATCGAGCAGGCTTTAGCTTTCCCAATCACTTCCTGTGAAGAAAGATCCTGGAAAATACACTGATTGTTATTAAACAAGACTGTCCAATTTAGGTCTTTAGTGAGTCTACTGACAGATATAAGGTTACAGTCTAATTTTGGAACAAATAGGACATCCTGAAGGTATATCTTATCAGTAAGTTTGACATTTCCAAAACCTTGTGCACATGAAATAGATCCATCAGCAATCCTAATATTGTGGGTTTGATGACAGGGCTTAAACTGAGATATGAGACTCTTGTTACCAGTCATATGGGATGAAGCCCCAGAATCAACAATCCAAGTATCATTACTGAGAGGTGAGTGGAATATACCTGTTTTAGCATGAGTAGCTATGTCAGTGATAGAAATAACTTCCTTTTGTTGAGCAATGAAGGCTTTGAAGGCAACAAACCGAGCATCCAAAGATGGTATCTTTGTTCCTTCTTCACCGACATGCCCGCCTGACTTTCCTGGTTGGTTTGGAGGGTTTAAAGGAATTAGGCTTACCATGTAGTTTCCACAAAGTGTCCTTGGTGTGATTTGTGCGTTCGGTGGTCACAGAACAACTTTCCTGCCTTCTCGGTGGGTTTTCTGTAATTCTCGGTAACCTCAGTAGGCTTCCTGACCACCAACATTGCTGAGCTATCAGTATGGTGATCAGCAGGGTTGCTTTGCAGCATTAATTTCCTCCTGCTTTCCTCATGTTTGACTTCAGCAAACACAGATTTGAGGATGGGGAGAGGTTTAGTAGCAAGAACTCTACCTCTAACATCATCAAGGAATGAGTTCAGTCCTGTAAGGAACTTGAATACCCTCTTCTTCTCAATGATATTCTTGTATAAGGCAGCATCCTCTACATCCTTCCATGGGTGAGTTTCCAACATGTCTAGGTGTTGCCATGCCTTAGATAGTTGGTTGTAGTCTTGAGTTCTGAGCATGTGTCTCCTTGACTGTAATTCTGGATTTGAGCTTCAAGTTTATAGACCTCAGATGTATTGTCCTTCTTTGAGTAAAGGTCTCTGGCATTATCCCAGGTATCCTTAGCAGTGTCATACATCATGAAGTTCTCACTGATCTTTTTTGTCATTGACCTCGTGAGGATGGTCATGATTTGGTTATTTTCTGTATCCCATGTGATGTGTGATTTTCAATATAATCACTAAATGCTACCGCAAGCGCACGGCTTATCGAGTAGTACTTAGGATGTCGATCCCACAGGGACTTGTGGTCAATCACCAAACAATTCCCGATTTATATTAGCTAGACAAATCAAATATTTGGAGGTTTTTTATCTAAAAATCCTAAAATTAAAGAAAATAAAGAAAATATAACTACAAGCCAAGAACTTCAAGATTTAGGTAATAGGATTCAAGGTTTAGAGGCATTTCTTGGATTTCGGATCCACCACGGCGTTGTTTACATAGAATTTCAACAATTTTTCTATCAATATGAATCTTTCATTTATGAAGACCAATTATCAAATATTACACGTAAACATTCTTTCGAACTATTACCGTGATTGTACCTAGTTTTATCCAACATTCAGTTTCCTACAATGATGAATAAAATTAGGTCCATTGAATTACCATAATTAAAGGGCCACTTTAGGTTTAACCTAATTTTCATTCAAGAAATCCCTAAAGATTCGATCTTGGTTTCTAGGTTATCGATTAATTAATACTTTTTCCGCATCAATTAATCGAATGGAGTTTCTCATGCAATCCTACAAATCATTCACTCCTTGAGATATTATTTCCGAAAATTACATGAATAAGCATACAAGATCAAATTCATAAAAATGACAAAAATCCTATCAATGAAAAGATTGTATCTTTAAAACTATATAATCATCGCCGGCTTTTCCTAATCCAAGAAACCAATATTTACTCTCGTAACATATCAAGATTCCAAGATTCAACCATATAATTCATACTTTGACAAGAAAAATAAATAAATAGAATAAAGGAGAAAGGAGATAGAAAGAAACCGTCAAAGTATTGCATAAATAATCAAACCTCTAAAAGCCTCGTTCTTGAATTCTTAAAACCTAAAATCCTTCTTCTTGGGGATGGGAGATGATGATGATCAAAAGAGGAGGAAGAGTCGACTATGTTGATGAATAATGCGTGTGATGATTTTTTTTTCAATTTAAGGAAATTATTTTAGGATAAATAGGAATTTTCCTTAATTTAAATTGTGTAATTTATCTCCTAAAATAAAATTCCTAAAAATATGCGTGTAAATCCATCCAAATTTGCGCCATCAACATGAAAATCACGTTGGAAGTTGTGTCAACCAATCAGAACATTTCGTTGGCCTGTAGAAAATCTGGATAGTTTCTGCATTTTTTCACACCCTGTTTCATTCTTCCACACCTGGGTGTGATTCTTCTTGCCTTCATGATTTTGACTTCTTTTTAGCTCGTTTTCATTGCCTTTTATGCTCGGATTCATCATATCTGCAAAATATCAAAGCCACAGCAGTAATCTAGTCCAAAAAGGCAATTTATCATACGAAAATCACAAAATAGGCATTAAAACAGGCCAAAATGATCCAAGAATAACCACATATGGTGGACTTATCAAACTCCCCCAAGCTTAACCCTTGCTTGTCCCCAAGCAAGTCAAAATATCAACTCAAGACGAAGAACTTAGAACACACATAGAACAATCTCAAGTAGGATGCAAAGTACACGAGCCTCGATAGATTTTACTTCAATAGTTCAAATGCATAATATAAACATGGTCAACCTCTTTCAAAATACCACACTTAAACATGGACAAAGACTTCCACTAAGAATGAGATCAACCAAACAAGTAGACCCTCATGGGATAAAATCGCTCAACACTCATATTTGTGAGGTGGTTAATCTCTCAAGCTCATTCCAATGAAATTGCCCTACTATATGCTTGTATATTATCTCATGTCAACCGCCAAAGCAACATGCACCACACAAATCATAAGGACTTAGAAGAAGGTATGGTAGAGAATAGCCCGGAAAGGTAGGAAAATGACTGAAATGGTGGTAAAAATGGTAAGTGTAGGATATATATCATGGTAGGTGGTTCAAGGCCATTAAAACTAGTGAAACATGTGACTACTAATTCATCAACTCGTGAGATCTCAGGAGGGGTTTGTCCAACAACTACACAATTCTTTAACAACGAGCTACTAACATGACTTTATACTTTGGGAAGATAAAGACGTCACTCCCTTTTTCTTACACAACAAAAACTAAAACAACATAGGAGGCTATTTTGGGATTGCACTCCTTTATTGACTCTTTTTTTTTTTTTTTTCTTTTTCTTTCCTTTTTTTCATTTTTTTTTTTATATTTGAAATAATATTCAAGACACAAAACGGACTCCCCCAAGCTTAATTTCTTTGCAATCGAGTTTTCAGAATTTAGTAGTCAACATCCCATTAATCTTAAGGCCGGGCAAAATAGAATTTGGGCTATTCAATTTTTTTTTTTTTTTTTTTTTGTGGGGTGAGGGCATAATATATGGCTAGTAAGGGTGTTAAGTGTGGGTAAAGGAAGAAACGAGTGCCTTTTTCATTTTAGTATAGATGCAAGTACCATGGTAATATCAATAAGATGCAACACAAGTTCTAAAGGAACAAAATCATGGAAGAGAAAAATAAACGCTCATTTTTGGGTGAGACTGAAGTAGTCAGTCATTATGGCTGGAACATCTCACCGGGACAGGTTGTCTACTCACTTAATCTCAATCATTCTCAACAAAAATCAATGCACATTTACGTGTGGTTTATCTATCAAGTGGAATCAAACATATTATATCATGCATCTTTCTTATCAAAGTAGTCTCTAACAATTTTCATGCATTTCAAATCATACTCGATATGACTGTGTGTAATCCAAGCAAGACATGGACTCAAAACGACTCGACACATAGACTCTACCTAAGTGACTTTTATTGACCCTAAGACAAAAGACTCGAATAACAACCAAGGAAACTACACAAGTGACCCGCCCCCACACGTAAATGTTACATTGTCCCCAATGTAAATAAATGAAAAGCAAGTTAGGGTAAGAAAGAAACTCACCGAATCGTGATGCCGTAACGCCGACGGATCGAAGAGGAGCACGAGCAATCGTGGAGGGCAAGCACGCTGTTCACTCTCAAAGAATCTGTGGTTAATGATGGTCATTCGCGGACTCCGGCAAGAGGTGGTGGTCGGAAAGCGGGTGGTGGTCATTTTCCGGTGACCGGAGTGATGGTTGGCCGGAGTTGTGGGAGGTGGTGGTAGGAGATGGTGGTCCATGGGTATGAAATTTGTGGTGAAAAGTGAGGAAGAGGGCAAGAATTAAAATAATTTTTTTTTTTTTTTTTTTTGGACAGGAGAATCACAAGGTGTGATAAAAATCACACCTGGGTGTGATACCTGCGTCAATTCTAGGCACACTTTTTTTTTTTTTTTTGACGGAAGAATCACACTGGTGTGATAAAAAATCACACACAGGTGTGATATCTCACGTCATTTTCGTGGCCTTTTTTTTTTTTTTTTTTTTTTGAAACCGCTCCCCTGCTTCGCTTTAAAAGATGGCCTCAAATCGCACTCAAATTTCCTTTCACCTCGATCGTGGTTTTCTCACACTAAATATTCCACACCATGGCATCAAAATCCATGAAGTTCCTCTTGTGCAAAGTTATCCGGCCGCAAACCGACACCAAAACAAAACAAACCAAGACTAAAGGACCAAGATGACAACTCTCTTCCTTTATTTATTCATTAAGCAAGAAAGAAAAAAAGAAAAAAAATAAAAAAAAATAAAAAAAAAAAAAAAAACATTCTGAATTTATAGTCTTCAGTTGGACTATCTTTAAACATCATTGTCAAGGAGGACTAAACCAAAGAAGGGCATCCCTTTGCATTTTTCTCCACATATCAAGGATATTAACAAGGATTTTCAAATATAGCATTGGGAGCCTATAATCATGCCTTCTTAAAAAGCGATTAATCAATTTAGCTCTAAAATATGAAGTGCCACTTAACAATTTATAAATCTCTTTATCAATGCTCATGACAAATCTAAGAGAATTATGGACTATTAGAGGTGCAACATCTATATACTCTACATGCTCAACATCCATAAATTCAACATCATTATACAATGAAGGGGGGTTATCATTATCAAATGCATTCAAATCAAACGCAATATTTTTACCTCCCTTTTCATCCTTTTCTTGGCTCATCAATGTTGAATCTGGAATTATTGCACCGTTATCTTGTGGAGATGGTTCAAATTTCCTTGTGGCTTCACTCTTTAATAATCGAAGGCCCAAACACTCTGCAATCTTTGAGAAAGAATCACCGAAAACATTTAGATCAAGACAATGTGGGATCTCATAAGATCACAGCTTTCATCCCCACGACTTTCAAGGTCGGCCTCCTGCTCTTGAATCGCTTTCTCCATTTCCCTTTTCATCTTCAAGAACATGGCGATTACGTGCAACTAATTCTCCCAAAGTCAGCTTCCTTTTTTGTGGAGCAGACACAATAGGTGTGCCATTTCTCTAGAAAATTTCTCTCTGCTCTCTATAGATTTCTCTAACAAAATTTCAATGTTAGACTTGGACTCGAGTGAGGAACACTTGTTGTTTCCAATTGCTTTGATCTTGACCCCACGGAGAATAAGGATTGTTACTCCTCCCACCATTGTATGTTGATGCATAGTTGTGGCTATATTGGAATTGATTCTCATGACTTGCACCATAATTGTCATAAGTATTCCATTGGTGGGATGAATAACCTCCATTGCACGTAGCTTCACAATGGTTTCCACCACAATATGAACATCTCACTTTAAATTGGTTAAGTCTATTTCCATACATCCTCTCATCACTTGGTGTCACTGAGCAATCGAATCTAGAGTAAAATGAATCCATGAAAGCCTGGCACTTCAAATTTCTCGCACAAGAAAAGAAAAAATCAAAAGCAAAAGGTCTCACCGTAGCAAGGTGCAAACTTGCTATGGTGAGGAAAAAAAAAAGTCTAGTCTAACAAAATCAAAAACACGCTCGATGTTGACACCGAAGTCCCCGCAACGGCGCCGAGAAACTTGATGTGTGATTTTCAATATAATCACTAAATGCTACCGCATAGCGCACGGCTTATCGAGTAGTACTTAGGATGTCGATCCCACAGGACTTGTGGTCAATCACCAAACAATTCCCGATTTATATTAGCTAGACAAATCAAATATTTGGAGGTTTTTTATCTAAAAATCCTAAAATTAAAGAAAATAAAGAAAATATAACTACAAGCCAAGAACTTCAAGATTTAGGTAATAGGATTCAAGGTTTAGAGGCATTTCTTGGATTTCGGATCCACCACGGCGTTGTTTACATAGAATTTCAACAATTTTTCTATCAATATGAATCTTTCATTTATGAAGACCAATTATCAAATATTACACGTAAACATTCTTTCGAACTATTACCGTGATTGTACCTAGTTTTATCCAACATTCGGGCTTCCTACAATGATGAATAAAATTAGGTCCATTGAATTACCATAATTAAAGGGCCACTTTAGGTTTAACCTAATTTTCATTCAAGAAATCCCTAAAGATTCGATCTTGGTTTCTAGGTTATCGATTAATTAATACTTTTTCTGTCATCAATTAATCGAATGGAGTTTCTCATGCAATCCTACAGTCATTCACTCCTTCGAGATATTATTTCCGAAAATTACATGAATAAGCATACAAGATCAAATTCATAAAAATGACAAAAATCCTATCAATGAAAAGATTGTATCTTTAAAACTATATAATCATCGCCGGGCTTTTCCTAATCCAAGAAACCAATATTTACTCTCGTAACATATCAAGATTCCAAGATTCAACCATATAATTCATACTTTGACAAGAAAAATAAATAAATAGAATAAAGGAGAAAGGAGATAGAAAGAAACCGTCAAAGTATTGCATAAATAATCAAACCTCGAAAAAGCCTCGTTCTTGAATTCTTAAAACCTAAAATCCTTCTTCTTGGGGATGGGAGATGATGATGATCAAAAGAGGAGGAAGAGTCGACTATGTTGATGAATAATGCGTGTGTGATGATTTTTTCCAATTTAAGGAAATTATTTTAGGATAAATAGGAATTTTCCTTAATTTAAATTGTGTAATTTATCTCCTAAAATAAAATTCCTAAAAATATGCGTGTAAATCCATCCAAATTTGCGCCATCAACATGAAAATCACGTTGGAAGTTGTGTCAACCAATCGAAACATTTCGTTGGCCTCAGTAGAAAATCCTGATAGTTTCGCATTTTTCACACCTGTTTTCATTCTTCCACACCTGGTGTGATTCTTCTTGCCTTCATGATTTTGACTTCTTTTTAGCTCGTTTTCATTGCCTTTTATGCTCGGATTCATCATATCTGCAAAATATCAAAGCCACAGTAGTAATCTAGTCCAAAAAGGCAATTTATCATACGAAAATCACAAAATAGGCATTAAAACAGGCCAAAATGATCCAAGAATAACCACATATGGTGGACTTATCACCATGCTTCAAACTTGGGGTCAGTTTCAGCAGGGGCAGGTTTGGAACCAGACAAGTATCCCATCTTGCTCTGGCCTGAGATATACATTTTCATAGATCTTGACCACAACAGGTAGTTGTTGCCATCAAGTTTGTGGTTTGTAAATGAATAGTTTTCAGAACTTGATCTGCTTGAGGTCTTTGGGACTCTACTTGAGGTGAAGAAGCTTCAGATAAAGAAGACATTTTTTAAAAAAATAGGAGATTTTGCAGCGGATTAAAGACGATTATGGCTCCGATACCATGAAGAGAGTTTGAGAAAGTAATAATACTTGAGTAAACTTCAACTTAGTTTATTCATGATAAAAGAGTGGGTATAAATAGGTACAAGTATGAATGAGAAAGGTCCTAGTAGAGTATAAGCTAGGGGTAGAGCAATTAATTACTAGAGTCGGCTAGTATTAATTGCTAGAGTTGTCTATTACATAATAAGACAAAATGGAGTTATTTTATGATTTTATGACATATTAATTGTTTATACAATACAATTAATATGTCTTACAATTAATATGTCTTTATACACAAGTAACGTTTTATAGTTACAATAATGTAATGTAATATTTCCATAATATTTCCACAGCATATCAACTTATGGAAGATATTAACAAATGAATATCCTTGGTCATTTTAATGGAACTAATTCGTAATCCAGTTTATAAAAATAGCAAAGATATCCCAAGTCTCAATCACAAAGCAAAGAGATCTCGCGACTTTATATTATCGGGTCCACGCAACACAAATAATGGAAAATCACATCAAAGTATACTTTTGACCAACACACTTACATTGCCAAAATTAGATTTTAAGGCCCCTGTTATGAATAAAAATGTAACTAGATTAAGTATGCCACTATAACGAAATAAATCATACAACGCCATGAAGTGTGATGTTACATTAACACGGTAACGTCAAAATCAATGCCGTTTCAAATTGAAAAAAACGTCACTTAAGATGACGTTTCGTAGAACGTCAGTTACTTCAACGTTTTGAAAGGAAGATAAACGTCACCCGCACTGACAATGGAATAGGTTACCTTAGTGGGCTTGTATGACTAAAACGTTCGCCATGCTGACGTTTATATACATAAAAACGTCACTGTGGCCGACGTTTTAAGCACCCGGTCATCTTTCCCAAAATTCCGATCGGAAAACGGCCGGTTGAACGAAAAACACCCAAAAATACTCCGATTTCAACCCGATTTAAACCAACAATAAATACACATTACAATCAAACAAACGAATACAACGAATTCACATAACAATACACGATTTCGTTCTCGACGGAAAATCGAAAACCAACCATTACCACCTCCGATTTCTACCAAATTTCCAACGAATTGCAAACAAAACAACATACTTATGTGATTTGGGTCAAAATGATGTTGTTCTTAGCTTGATTCTTGTAACCAATGCTTCACTTGTGTTTCCGGCGAATGCTCCGGCGAAATGCTTCACTTGTGTTTTTGGTTTGTTTCAAATGAAAAAAGAAGAAGTAATGTAGTGCAAGTTAAAGGGATTTTTAAAAAGAGAAGTAATGTAGGGGAAGAAGTTAAACATGAGGGACTAAAGTGTATAATTTTAAAAAAACGAGGGACTAAAATGTACATTTTTGAAAGTTATTAAATAGGTACGGTGTCATTAGTGATTTTATGGTGGTATTGAAGTAAACGAAAAATAATAATAAAAAGGGTGCTGATAGAAACCGCCTATTCAAATTCAAATAAAAAACGACATGCAGACCTTTTATATATAGAAAATGACTCTGTACATCTAACAAGAGAATTACAAGCCCAATTGCTAAGAAAACCTTCGATCAATTGGACAGATTATACTTTCATGAAAATGACCTCTTATATATAGAAAAACTTATACTTTCATGTACTTGTATATATGTACACTCTCAGTCTGAGAGTAGCTTAAGAACCGAGTGTTCTTATGATTTAAACAATGCATGTAAAAATTTTGAGCTATAAAGAATCATAGAAGTCTGTTAGACACAAATTTATCAAACATGAGCTAGATTTGTGTGATATCCCACATTGGAAGTGGGGGAAGCGCATCACCACCATATAAGTGTGAGACATATATAAAGGTCTTGTCAACTCGATTAGCTCTTTTAGACCAAGCAATGACGGAGGTCTAAGCAGTTGACCAGCCCATTTATGACTCATTTTAGCGCTACTGCAGGACACAGGATTTAAGGGTGTTACGATTTAAGTTGAGTCTTGTGGTGTACAGTTTTGTTTTTTTATTTATCAAAGACTTGAACCGGCTTGAACCGGAGACAAAGGTAAAATGAGCTTTAAAGACTATCTTGGTGCAACCTTTGTAAAATCAAAACGTACGATGAACATATTTGGTGTGTGTTGTAAATGTGATTTAGTGTTCTTCTTCAAGAACACTGCAACGTGGTTTTTATTTAAGGTGTTATAAGTCCATAAGGGACTTTGGCAAGAGGATGTGAGTAATTGACTCTCAAACTAGTTTAATGTGTTGGTTTGATTTTTTCAACATAACACAACTTATTATACAATTTATAGGTGACTAATTTGGGTTGAATTGAATTCCTAATATGCATATGTCATCAATATTTGTAAAGATTCAAGCGCTTACCGTTGTACTAAAACCAATTGGTCGTAGTAAATATGCTACTATATTTCTTATACATTAAGAGTGTAATAATCATCCTAACACCTTCACCCAAGTGTTGGCAATCTGTCCAACACTTGCACAATTTTCATTCAAGAGTGGGCAATCTGTCCCAACACCCCCCTCAAGTGTGGGCAATATGTCCCATCACTTGCACAATTTCTTTTCAAGTGTTGCAATCTGTCCCAACACTCCCCCTCAAGTGTAGGCAATCTGTCCTAGCACTTGCACAATTTCTTTTTAAATAATGTTCCAACCAGGGTTCGATCTCGTGATCTCTGGCTCCGATACCATGTTAAGATTCAAGCGCTTACCGTTGTACTAAAACCAATTGGTCGTAGTAAATGTGCTACTATATTTCTTATACATTAAGAGTGTGGACAATTTGTCCCAACAATATTTGATCATACATGCATGTTTCCTGTCATTATTAATCAATTTCATGTCACTAATGTGTGTTAACATATATGACCTGAATGAAGTAGTGTTAACATATTTCGAAATATTCAGCTAAGAAGATTCAGATGTGATGATCGGATGAGATAATCATAATAGATGTAATCATATCGAGTAATGATAGAGGCACAACAAAAATTACACAACGAATGCCACAACGTGATCTCCCACCCTTGATTTTGATGGGTCCACATCACAATCAATTAACACTCATCAAAATCCTTGATCTCCCACCCTTGATTTTGTTGTGGCATCCGTTGTGTAATTTTTGTTGTGCCTCTATCATTACTCTAATCATATCACCATACTTGAAGAATTCATTGAGATCGGGCAGACTCAAGAATTCAAATTGAGATCACGAGACTTGAAAACTTAGGTGATATCCTTAAAGCTGAATCCAGAAGCCGTTTTATTTTGTTGTAACTCCTTCATAATTCTGTTATAATAGAATATGACCGTTGTTATAAAGAATGCCTTATAAATGCTTCATGATCAACACCATTGTAACTTAACTTGATCATTTTTACCGATTAATGAGAATTCCGCATTTTATTTTGTCTTGTATCTTCAATTTCAACAATGCGTGTGTATCTGTATCATATCATATGTACCAATGCCATCTGAAGTGTTACACTTACAGTACAAGGCACAAATCAATATTGATCTATTTCAGGTGATAGACAATTGTTTTCCATACATGTACCAAAGCTACATTGAAAATCAAAGACACAATACATAAAGACATCAAGAACACACTACAGAAGAGACTTGGACAACTGAAGTCCATGCACCTCAATTAGAATTTACTCAATAGTCTCAACATGCTATTCTCTCAGAACCACCAATGGCACAGATTGATATTGCCAGACCTTCAAACACTAAAGAGGTATCTCTTGATCTTTCTGATATTGAACCTTTAATGCATGATTCTTACTATGAGCAAGAAGAACCAAAAGATGATCCCTATCAAGTAGACCCCCAAGATCCCTTATACGATGACAAAAAGGGTGATAAATTGGATGAAATGGAAATTGAGTCCTTGATATATGCAAGAAGACGACAAGGATTACAGGTTATGAATCTTCTCAGCACAGACGAGCATGCAATACATCCAGAAACAAGTTTTCTGGACCTCTTTGATCCATGGAAGTTTTCTGGACCTTTTTGATCAATGGAAACTTCTGAATACCACTACTGTTCTATTGCAAGAAAGGCTAGCTAAATCACCAATCTACAAGCCTTATTATTCAGACTCTGATGATGACAATGATAATGATAGAGGGGATGGAGGTGAGATGGGTAGAGACAGAAATTATATGGGAGATATTGGTGGAAATAGAAGAAACGAAGGTGGTGACAAGGTGAATCAGACTAAAGAAATAACAGACGAAGAGGAAGAAACCCAGCAAATTGAACAAACAGAAGTGTTGGGAGAAAATGAGGTTGGTGAATAAGTGAATTAGACAGGAATGAAAAATCTTCAGGGGGAAAACGGATCAATTCCTCACAAACCTACACAATGAATGCCTTATGGTTCAAGGGTGGCCCCACAAACTCAAACGGAAAAAGCATATGAGGGACCCAGTCTGATGAATATAATGCAAGACATCAACTACGACTTGAGTTGCATCCAAAATCATTTAGAGAACATACAAAATACTCTAAGTATGTATGAATGTTAGGTGTTTGTACGAAAGAGTGAGTTTTTCATTACATGTTAACTAATCAATGCCGACTCATCACACGTATGTTTCCAATAATAAACTTAAGACCATATACATATTTACACATATATGTATGTATACATACATATATATTCACGATTTTTTCCATTAATGATTGATTAGTTGACATGTAATAAAAAACACCCACTCTGTGATACAAATTTGTAAGTCAATTCAGAACACGTATTTATGGTTTTATAAGTTGTGGTTAAAATTTAATAGTTGTGTATAGGTATGTATTGGTTTAAAAAAAAGATGTTTTCGAGATAAGACGATGGTTCACATCGATGGAGAAGTTGAATATATGCTGGACATAGACAATGGAAACGACCTTACGTGGCGAATCTACAGAGACTTCACTTCCTACCGAAATTTTACTTCTTTGAGTGAAAAAATGAATCAATCAAAGAACCTATATTTCTACAAGCTATCCAGGATGTCAATTAAGGCTTGACGACGCCATGACTGTGTGATCGGAAAAATCGAAAACATCCTAGAAACATACATTTCTAAGAACCTCTTGGATCGAATCTAACCATTGAATACGCCGGAGATTTTTCGTTGTAATTTCCCATAACATTTATTCGTATCGTTCACATTTTAAAAACTTTTCATTATGTTATTTACCTGAATTTTCATCAAAATCTTTTTTTGAGAATAAAATTTTCAATCAATTCAATTGCCAAATAAATTAGGGACGTGCTGATACGATTACAAAAACCATAATACAATTCAAATGCGACTTTTCATCATCAACTACAACAATATGTCATCAATTTACAACTCTATAAAATAAACCAATAATCTAATACAAGTTACGTATTCTACTACGAACAAATCACATGGATATCAACTAAAATACAAATGGCTCAACTACATCTTTCTCCCACAAATGTCAATTTTGTT
Organism: Gentiana macrophylla; assembly: GCA_026214975.1. NCBI lineage: Eukaryota > Viridiplantae > Streptophyta > Magnoliopsida > Gentianales > Gentianaceae > Gentiana > Gentiana macrophylla. Next base: position 27,017 of record JAOBSW010001010.1, on the reverse strand, counting down.
CTCAAACTCTATCAAAAAAATTAATCAAATCACTACCCTATATATCATAAAATTATAATCATCTATCGATTGGTAAGAATAACAAAAAAAAAAACGACCTTCAAAGTTATTCGTTCAAAAAAATGAAGTACTGTAATGTGCTTTCATGTAACGAAGTTTACCAATTTGTTTAAAGAAGGAAATACCGGTGTAATATGATTTTTCGTTGGTTAATAGTCCCCACAAATTCCCGATGAGACGATGAAGAAATATTCAGAGAAATGTTTAAATTTGCCAATGAGATGATGTAAAAATTTTCAATTTGCTGAAATTGTGATAGTGTGGGTGTTGTTTTGCAGAGAAGAAGGAGAAGATACATGTGAAAATAACATTTACGGGCTTTTATGACGGAATTTTACTGACCACATGTAAATTTGCACGTTCTTTCATCTTAAAGACGCGTCAAAATTTTACTTTCACCAACGACACACCTCGTCGCGAATTGGAAAAATGGTGAAATTAGATCCAGTCATGCAAAATTTACCTGGGTTGGTAATTAACTCGTGTGCAATTTGCACGGGTTACACACACCTTGCAAATTGTGCATTGGTTGAAATAATCATGAAACTGGGTAAATTTATACTGATTGAGTTCAAAACATGCAAATTTTCACGGTTTAATGTTTTTAAAAAAAAAAAATTTGCGTAGCGTGTTTAGTGCTCTTATAAATTTGCAAGTGTTGAATCCAAATCGAGCAAATTTATGCGTGCTAATAAAAAAATATTTGACACGACCTGGAAAAAAAAAGGACGCTACCGGTATGTAGAGGTATAGAACGAAAGCGAAACCTCTACCGAATACGCTGCGGGGTTCGAGTTCGCTCGAAAGGTTCGAACCAAAGGTTCGCTCGGCTCGAATCGATCGAACCTTAGTTTAGCAAGGTTCGCCTCGGGTTCGAATCGAATATTAGGAAACATGTTCGGTCCGCTCGCTTTCGAACATCCGAACTGCGTTCGAAATGTTTCGCTCGAACTGTTCAATATATATAATATATTATATTATATATTATAATATATATAATATATATATATTATATATATATAGTTTTTTTAAATATAAAAGTTCGAAAGAGCGTGTTATATCTTGTTCGCTTCGATAGACGAATATCAAATACCTAACGTTCGCTCGACGTTCGAAGGTTCGAATCGAACTCGAATCGAAACTTTTCGAAATCTAATACAAAATCGAATCGAATCATCGACGTTAATTTACTGCTACTCTTACCAGTATGTGACTTCCTACTTTCTCTCAAGTATGGGTATTTACTTCATTTGAACCTAGACTCACGTGAATTAATTTAGACCAAATGGTTTCAAATATATTTAAATCGGTGTGTTTCGATTCATCCATGTGAATCTACGATCGAATGGAGTAAATAGGGAAGAATTTCCCCTCAAATAGATGCATATTTTTACGAATTTATTTGTTGTCATTTTAACCCCTAAAACCCAAAGCTCCCTATCTTCTTCTTCCTCAGGAGCTTCTCAAGACTAAAACCCCTTTCTCTGCACCACCATAACTGCACTTTTCACACACCATTCTGCCCCCCATTAGCAAAGAAAGGACACAGACCACCAAAGTATTTAGCTTCCCTTCCAATTCCGAGACGAAGAAGAAAAAGAAATCACTGTATTAATTTGCAAAATGTTGTTTTTGGTATTCTCTAAAGCTTATGCAGATAACACATAGCTGTGTATGGATTTTATGCAGAAATTCAGTTCCTCCAATACTGCTGGTTATCATTTCATCATGGTACACCTCCATTTGCTTGTGTGTGTTTTTATTTATTTATTTATGCGTACAATCTATGGCTGCATACATTTGGCCTAATCATACACTTTTAGTACCTGTAAAGGCAGAATGCTTCCATGCTTAGGCAATCCCTTTATAGGGGATCTCATTTTCCGCACTTTAATGCATGTATAACCATAATTTTCTGGAAGCTTACTCCGTTTTTGTTCTTTTAGTTCACAATTGCTCAATGAAGAGCAAACAAAGCTTATTGCTGTTAAAAATATCTAGTATGGTGGAGTGATTGACACTTTGAGTGAATTCCTTTTGGGCTTACCAACACTTGTTTATACTATACCATTAGGTTCCAATCTCTTACCAATCCATGTTTGCATCAGTCCACAAATTTTGGTAAATTTCAGTATATTTTTTTTAATCATAATGACATTTTCCCCCTCTCGTTATTTGTATAGAATTCAAAGATATAGGCAATAGGTTTTTTGTTGTTTTTTTTTTTGTGTTTGTGTGTGTGAAAGAAAATGGTCTCCTCTAAAATGACATGAAATAAGCCGTTGAAGATAAAAACCCTCTTTCCATCTTCTTTTGGAAAATGTGGGATTAGGAGATGATGGCAAAAGTCAATCTTCGTATTTTCTTCACATTCTCTGTAATGCTCTGTTGCTTATTTGTCCACTTGTTGGGTTGCAAACTATGCATTCATTTATCTGTCAAAATGTCATTGATTTGATTTAGTGTACATCCAAATTTGGTGTTTTCCTGTTTTGTTTCTGTCAGTTGGCTGCTTCAATGTGTTGATATCTTGTGATTTGGAAGTTTCAGGGTAGGGCAATGCAAAATTTACCAGGTATCTGCACGTACTGTTCTCCATTCAGAAGCTGCAATGAAGCTGAGAAGTTCTCACTGAAACTTAGGGTCTGTTGTGTGCACACAAGAGTTCAATCGAAGGCTCTTAGAGTTAGTTCTAAACATAGGTTTTATCCCTCTATATACCATGGGAATGGGCTTACACCATTTTGTGCCTATGCTACGAGCCCCAAGTTGATTTTAGGCGACAGTTTTGCATTCAGCGAGAGATCCTTTTGCAATGTCCCAGTAGTCATAGCTCATGAAGAGAACTCCTGGAGTTCAAAAGATGGGGGAAATCGAAGCAAATCATTCTTTTGGCGGTATAAAAAGCACCGGAGAGAGAAGGCAATTGGTGCACAGAAGAGAATGTCGGTGGCCAGTGCAAGCCGTGGAGAGGACACTTCTATCAATGGAGTAGAACAAACTATTTTGGTCAATTCACAAGATCAGCCTCTAACCAATGAGAACAGGGATTTGGCAGAGGACCTTCCCAGCTCTTCTACCACCAACGATCAGAAAAAAACTCGGGCGAAGGGGAAAAAAAAAAAGCAGTCTAGAAGCACGGAAATCAAAGAAATATCTTCTGGTATTAATGATGTCTCTGAGGAGGTCACTCTTCTAGGAGGCTACAAAAAGGTTTCTCAATCAAAAAAGACGCATATTACCCAAGACAATAAGTCCCCGATCATGTCAGAGGTCAGGGATGTTTTAATGTTTACCTGGGATAGCTTAGAAGTTCATTATATTTGGATGGCGTAGCTCAGGGCTGAGCATATAACTACTAACTTTCTAATTTGCAGGTAGGTTCTGATGCACATGTTTCCACAGAAAGTACTGTTCCTACAAAGCCTCGTTCAAAAGGAAAGGCTAGAAAGTCTAAAAAGAAGGAAAAGTCCAATAAAGACGCCATTCCCAATTTGAATGAGGATAAAGAAGCAATCAGTTCGTCTAACAGCAAGGATATTGCAGAGTCACACACACATGGTGAAACTAAGCTGCAGGGTGAGAATGAAATCAGACAATTATATCCACCATCTGCAAAATCAGTTATGGTGGTGGAGTCTTCCGTAAAGGCAAATGTGATTCAAAGATACCTTGGTGATATGTTTGAAGTAATACCCAGTTATGGCCATGTTAGGGACTTGGCTGGAAGGTCAGGATCTGTCCGACCTGATGATGACTTCAGTATGGTGTGGGAAGTTCCTTCTGCTGCCTGGACTCACCTTAAGAGTATCCAGGTTGCCTTAAGTGGGTATGCCCTGTGCTTATGAACAGTTTGCTTATCTATGTTGAGTATTGGTTTCTGCTTCTTGAGCTTTGACAACATAATATCGTGTTGATTTCATTTTCTCTCGGTGAAATTCTTATAGATATTTCTTCGCACACCTTACCTTGCAGTTCTTCACCTGTTTGTGCAATTTCCTTTTGTACCTAGCTGAAGCTTCTTTTTGGTATGTATGGAACAAACTAAAATATCCCGAAACCTCCCACAGGCTTTATGTTATTGTACTTATTTTAATAAGCATTTCGACTAAGTAAGCATATGCTTATGAGTCAAAGAAGATTAAAATGCTAATTTTGGAAAGACATTCTATAGCGCCTCTCCAAACATTGGTTGTACTTATTATAAAATATTATCATGCCTACTCATCATATGTTTAACTAGCTTAAATCTGAGAATGTGGGTCCTTAATCAAGAACATCTTCGGTACAATATTACTCGATCATTTTCTGCCATGCAAGGTTCATCTACCCCGATGAAAAAATCCTACTTGAGCTTGTGGGGCATTAAACTTGGTGGTGATAGACAATTTGGAATTTTTTTTCTTTGATGCCGGGGAGTGGATGGAGGTTAATAGAGCCTAAAGATGGAGGAAACAAAAGGATTGTTCCTCTAATCAGATTTTTTCTTTCTTTTTTCTTTTCAATCCCCTCATATACTGTACTTTCTTTCAGAGCAAAAAATCTTGTCCTTGCATCAGATCCTGATCGTGAAGGAGAAGCAATTGCTTGGCATATCATTGAGATGTTACAACAACAAGGTGCTTTGAATGAAGATATCGTTGTGGCAAGGGTTGTTTTTAATGAAATTACAGAGTCTTCCATTAAAAGTGCTCTTCAAGCACCAAGATCCATTGATGTAAATTTGGTACATTCTTATCTTGCTCGCCGTGCACTTGATTACTTAATTGGCTTCAATATATCTCCGTTGCTGTGGAAGAAATTGCCTGGTTGCCAGTCTGCTGGTCGAGTCCAGTCTGCTGCTTTATCTCTTATCTGTGACAGGGAAAAGGAAATTGATGATTTTACGCCACAGGAGTATTGGAAAGTTGAGGTTGAATTTAGCAAAAAGGACCAGAATTCACCAAGTGAGCACTCATTTGCATCTTACTTGACCCACTTTAACTCTGCGAAATTGGATAATCTTTCTATTGCAAGTCATGATGAAGCAAGCAATATTGAAAGAGAAATCAGCTCCTCTACTTTTGAAGTTGCTGTCTCCAACAAAAGCATTAGTCGAAGAAATCCTCCCTCTCCATACCGAACATCTACTCTTCAGCAAGATGCTGCAAACAAATTGCACTTCCCAACTGCGCATACTATGAAACTTGCGCAAAAACTGTATGAGGGAGTCCAGTTATTGGATGACCAGGCGACAGGATTGATAACATACATGAGAACAGATGGGATAAACATTTCAGATGATGCAGCAAAAGATATTCAGTCCTTTGCCAGAGAAAGATACGGTCATAATTTTGCTTCAAATACTCCTCACAAGTATTTTAAGAAGGTGAAGAATGCACAGGAGGCCCATGAAGCAATCAGACCAACTAGTATTCGTAGGTTACCATCGATGCTTGCTCAGGTCCTTGATGAAGATTCTTTGAAGTTGTACACACTTATTTGGTCGCGTACTGTCGCATGCCAAATGGAACCTGCCACTTTAGATCAGATACAAATTGAAATAGCTAATGCAAATAAATCTGTTATTTTTCGCTCTTCGTCCTCGAAAGTTGGCTTTCTTGGCTACCAAGCGGTATTCAAAGACAGAGAATCCAGTGCATTAAGATCAGATGAGTCTGAAAGGGATAATTCACAAGATGTTTTTGAAGTTCTTGGCGCATTAGAAGCTGGGGACATCTTAAATTTGTGTAAGGTACAACTCGACAAGCACTTTACTTCGCCACCTCCGCGGTACAATGAAGGGTCATTGGTTAAAAAGCTGGAGGAGCTTGGCATTGGAAGGCCTTCAACATATGCTACCACAATTAAGGTGTTGAAAGATAGGAACTACGTGGCAGTAAAAAGCAGAGTCTTGTCTCCCGAATTTCGTGGTCGAATGGTATCAGCTTATCTTTCTCATTTTTTCTCTGATGTGACCGACTATAGTTTCACCGCTGATATGGAGACTGAACTTGACAATGTCTCTGCTGGGCTAACTGAATGGAAGGGCCTTCTAAGTGATTATTGGACAAAATTTAGCAAGCATATTGGACGAGCTAGTGCTGTCCACATTCATCAGGTGGAGAAGATGTTGGAGAAAGCTTTTGGTGATTCCTTGTTTGCTACTCTCCCAGATGGGAGTAGAACATGCCCAAGTTGTTTGGAAGGAACTTTAATCTTCAAAGTTAGCAGATTTGGTGCTGGATACTTCATAGGTTGTGATCAACATCCCAGATGCAAGTAAGGGCCTCAATAAATTAAGTTGCTATTCTGTTTTATATTATACTTTGTTTGTTTGTTTGTCAAAGTCTTCGGAACATATATCTGCAAATGCCTTCTTCAGTTTCTTTGATTTGGAACTTGGCATGGTGCTTACGCCATGCCTTGCTACGTTCATGTGATTGATGCTCTAGTATTTCCGGTTGGGGCAAACAAAAAGATTGGAAACCAAAACAACCCACTGGACCAAATTGAACCAAACTGAAAATGCATGAACCGTTGTTTTTCAATAGGTTTTAATATAACTAAAACCAAAGCGTTTAATACACTTTGGTTCCAACTGATTCCAAGTTGAAAATATAAAAACCGTTTAATGCCGGACCCAACCGTGTGTATATATATATATATATATATATATATATATATATAGAAAAGGGAGAAATTGAGAGAAAGAGAGGAAAAACACTTAGAATATTATTCCGAAAGCTTATCGGGTATGATAAGTGAAGGGTACAATATATAATGGGCCACCAACGGCTATAATTTAAAGTTGCTAGTAAGCAACGGTTAATGTACAGTGTTTCTGTTTATACAGGGCCAACACTTAGACAATTAGACTAAGCTAAATAGAAAACTAATTAGGGAGATAACTTAAGATTAAATAAGATATAAAAAACAACATTTCAACAATATATATCATACGTCTATTAAATGTGAGTTTGGCTAGGTCACTCCAACTCAACCCATTTATACTTTCTACTTGACATGTATTATGAATCCATTATTCATTTCATATCCGACGTATTAACGCTTTTCGTGATCCTTCCATACACTTATCAACGTTCCAAACTCTTAGAAGAATCTCAAACAACCCAATTCAACTTACAACTCAAAAACCCTAGCTTTCTCTTCTCTTTTTACTTCCTCATCACCAATATGTTGACAGACTTCTCATGATGCTGATTAACTTCATCACCGACATTTCCCAATTAGTTCACTATAAGGTTTGACATCTTGTATGAATAAATAAAATTTAGTTTTATGTGGGTTTTTCTTTAATTTATAAATGATTAGGTTATGTTGGCCAACAACATTGTGGAGGTTATCGAAATCGGGGATTGTGGTGTTATGATGAGCATAAAATCGGAATCCTATTTTAATCAAAGGAAAAAAAAATCATATCATCTTCTTGTTCTTTATTTTTTTCTTCTGAAATGAGTGAAAGCCAACTATCTTCCACCTCTCTCAGTCACTTATGAAAAAAGAAAACATTCTATTTTCTTCCTCTCTCACACTCAAATACTTTTTTGATTTAAGCATTTTGTGATTTATATATGTTAATTCAATATTGTACGTATTTGTGCAATAATGATTGATGCGTTGAAATGAGTAAAGGACAATTCTATTATCTTCTTGTTTGCCCCTAGCTAGGAGATTGGTGGTACGTGCTGAATTTGTTGTTTTGGATGGTGGTGGGTGATGGTTAGTTTTTGGATCTTACTTTGGCATAAGAAGGGGTTGGTTCAATATAAATCATTTGATAAATTGTATCTTTGGCTTTAATCGCATAATAATATTGAAATATCGCATGAATTATCATATGTTGTTCCTAAACAGGTGATTTATAATCAAAAAAATTACTTGTTCGTGAAAACCGTGAAAAACCAGAACCTGGCCAAACCAAACCGGGCCGAAAAAATGTTTTTAGCTTTTAATCCTGTAAGAGCGGAAGTAAAAGAATAGAGAAGAGAAATAACTTGTAGTTTATTTCATTAAGTGAAATCTTAGTTATTACAAAGTGAGCATGGTTGTTTATATAGCACAAACCAAATACAGGGAAAAGCAACTAGCCGTTGGTAGTCACATACCAACAACTAGTTGGACTAATGACCATGAGTTTTGGCAACTAAAGGACAAGGGCCCTTAGATATTAACTAATTAACTAAAAGTAAGGTTAACTAGTAAACAAAGATCATAGGAAAAAGTATTAGAATAAATCTGACATAATGATGACGTCATGATTAATTCTAACACTCCCCCTCAAGCTGGTAGATGTATATCAAACATGCCCAGCTTGCCAACATCATCATGAAACACATTCCCAGGTAGGCCCTTGGTGAATAAGTCTGCAACTTGATCCTTAGAGGACACAAACTCAGTAGTGATCAACCCACTTTCCAGCTTTTCTTTGATGAAATGCCTATCCACTTCAATGTGTTTAGTTCTATCATGTTGGACTGGATTATGAGCAATATCTATAGCTGATTTGTTGTCACTGATCAGTCTCATAGGAGTTTTCCATGCTATCTTTAAGTCTGTTAAAATGATCTTTAACCATAGCAGCTCACACATCCCTATAGCCATAGATCTGAATTCAGCCTCTGCACTTGATCTTGCTACCACTGGTTGTTTCTTGCTCCTCCAAACTACTAGGTTCCCTCCCAGAAAGAGGCAGTGACCTGAGGTGGATCTTCTATCTTCTATAGCACCAGCATAGTCTGAATCAGTGTAGGCCTTGAGATCTAAGTCTTCTCCTTTTGTATATAGGATACCCTTGCCAGGACAGCCTTTCAAATATTCTAGAATTCTGTCTGCTGCCCTTTGATGAAAGATCTTTGGATTTTGCATGAATCTACTCACCACATTGACAGCAAATGCAATATCTGGCCTAGTGTGTGCCAAATATATTAGTTTTCCAATTAATCTCTGATAAGAGTATCTGTCAACATTTTGATCATCAGGAGATTCGCTTAGACCATGGTTATATTCAATGGGAGTAGCAGCAGGCTTGCATCCCATTTTGCCAGTCTCAGTCAGTAGATCAATGATGTATTTCTGTTGAGAAATGAATATGCCTTGATTGGAATAAGCAAATTCAATTCCCAGAAAGTACTTTAGTCTTCCAAGATTCTTTATATCAAATTCTCTGTCCATGGCTGCTTGTAGATGTTGGTTGGCAATTAGATCATCACCTGTGATAATAATGTCATCAACATAAACAAGTAGAATAGACTTCTTTTTTACTTTCACTATGTTTTACAAACATTGTGTGATCACCTTGACTTTGCTTGTAACCTCTGTCAAGCATGAATTTAGCAAATCTGCCAAACCATGCCCTAGGAGACTGTTTTAGCCCATACAGGGCTTTATTCAGTCTGCACACTTTTCCATCTGAATTTTCAAATCCTGGGGGGACTGCCATGCATATGATTTCATTAAGGTTGCCTTGAAGGAAGGCATTCTTAACATCATATTGTTGCATGTTCCACCCTAGATTTACAGCCAGGAGATTAAGATTCTGACAGTGTTCATTTTTGCAACAGGTGCAAAGGTCTCAAAATAGTCCACTCCATGTGTCTGAGTGTACCCTTTGGCCACAAGTCTGGCCTTATACCTTTCTATAGTCCCATCAGACCTAAATTTGGTGGTGAACACCCATTTACATCCAACAGTTTTTTCATCCTTTGGTAGGTACACCAGATCCCAAGTTTTGTTCTTTTCTAGTGCCAGTATTTCTTCTTTCATGGCATTAGACCATTTTATATCAGATAGGGCTTCCTTTACATTCTTAGGAGTGCCATGCTTGTGGAGATTAATCAGGAACCTTTTATGGTTCTGAGAACATTTTTTGTATGAGAGGAAGCCCCTCATGGGGTGCTTGGTGCATTCCCTTTTTCTCTTTCTAAGAGCAATAGGCAGGTCATCTAGTGTATCTGATACACTTTGATTTTCAGAATCTTCAGATTCATCATTCTCACATGATGAGTCGGAATTTGTACTCTGTTTTCCAGAATCATCATGTTCCTGAGAGTCATTGGAACTATGAGTCTCAGAATCATCACTTTCTGAGAGTCATTAGTTTCAATTTCAGTTGTATAGCTCTTTATTCCATGAGGGGAAGTATTTGGTGCCACTTTAGGTGTCTTTTTCTTTCTGGTGTAGACAATAGGAGTTTTTTCTTTTATTCGTATGTCCCCTGTGTCCGCAGATGATAGAGAATCAACAGGAGACTTAGGAATATTTTCCTCATTTACAGTGGGGATACTCTTATAATCTTGGAAGAAATCAAGATAAGATTCAGGGTAGGAGTTATTCATCTCCCCCTTATTAGTAAAATAAGATACCTCTTCATGAAAAGACACATCCCTAGAGATGATGTATTTTCTGGTAGGAGGGTGGTAGCATTTATACCTTTTTTGGGTATTAGAGTATCCAACAAACACACACCTTAAGGCCCTAGGATCCAATTTTCCTCTGTTATGAGCATGAATATGTACAAATGCCTCACAACCAAAGGTTTTTGGTCCTAGTCCTTCAGATTGAGACATACTAGGATAGATGCTACTTAGGCATCCAACAGGTGTTCTGTTATTCAAGACTTTTGTAGGCGATCTGTTGATGAGGTGAGTTCTTTGTCAACACGACCTCTCTCCCCAAATAGTTCTTGGGGGCCATCATTTGAAACATAAGTGCCTGCACAGACACCTCCATTAGGTGTCTGTTCTTTCTCTCTGCCAACCCATTCTGTTGAGGGGTATACACACATGAAGATTCATGTATTATACCCTTCTCATCCAGAAAAGGTTTCAGCAGTCTGTTGAAGTATTCCTCTGCATTGTCGGTCCTCGCCTTTTGATTTTAGTATCAAATTGAGTGAGGACTTGACTATAGAACTTAGGGAATATCCGAAGGAGATCAGATTTGTGTTTCATAAGATAAGTCCAAGTAGCCCTGGAATAATCATCAATAAATGTAACAAACCACACAGAGCCATTTATATTAGAAGTAGGAGAAGGTCCCCATATATCACTATGAATAACAGAAAAAGGTTCAGTACATCTTATTCCTTGCATAGGATAGGAGGCCCTCTTATGTTTGGCGATTTCACAAACATTACAGTGCATCCTATTTATATCACAGTTATTAAACAAGGTAGGAAACATGGTTTTAATAACTGAAAAAGGAGGATGACCTAGTCTATAATGATACAACCAAAGTTTATCAGTACTAGACTTAGACAAAAAACTAGCAGCTTGTTCTTCCTTTATCCTCTTCTGACTTTCCCAAAAATACAACCCTGCTCTAGCTTTAGCAACCTCAATCCTCTCCTTCTTTGCAAGATCCTGTATCAAGCAAAGGTTAGAGGAAAAGGCAACTAGACATTGTGAATCCTTGGTTAAATTCTGAATAGAAATCAGATTAGTGGATAACTTAGGAACATGAAGCACATCTTTCAAGACAAGATTATCACATAACATATAATCTCCTATTCCAGTAACATGGATAGGAGATCCATCAGCCACAGAGATGACTCTGTTTTTGTCACATAATTTATAAGATGTCAGATTAGAACAAGAAAAGACCATATGGTCTGTGGCACCAGAATCAAGTACCCACTCAATTGGACATTCAGACTGTTTATTAAGACCAGTCATACCTGAAAAGGCTAAGGAGGTTGATGAGCCATCAAGTGACTCAATAAACTTCCTCAGTTTTTCAATTTCAGAAGGTCCAAGATTGAGACTCTGATTCTGGTTCACATCCTTTTGGACATTTTCTTCATGCTTTTGTTGATCTTCACTGCCAGAAGCAGTGTTAGCCATTTTCTTGTTGGTATTATTCTCACTCCCTGGTTTCCCATGGAGCTTCCAACAATTTTCTCTTGTATGTCTGCTCCTTTTACAAAAGGAACAGAAAAGAGAATCCTTTTCAGTATTTTTGTTGTTATTCTTTTGATAAGTATTCCCATTCCTTTGAAAGGTAGGGTTCTTATCATTGGTGTGCTTGGTGCCTTGAGTTATTAAAGCAAAACTTTCAACAGGAGGTGTGTCAATCATGACACTCCTCCTACTTTCTTCTGCTCTAATAAGAGATATTGTAGTATTCAAACTAGGGAGATCTCCCTTTCCAAGAATCTGAACTCTGACAGAGTCATATTCCATGTTAAGACCAGCCAAAAAGGCATAGATCCTATCTTTTTTAAATATCCTTTTCGAATATCGAAGATCCTCACCACAGTGCATCTTGATACATTGGTAGTGGTCTAATTCTTGCCACAGACCTTGCATCAGACCTGAATACTCAGTGATGGATCTGCTACCCTGCTTTGTATTTGAAATCTTAGTCTTTACCTCATAGATTTGAGCTGCATCATTGACCTTTGAGTAGGTCTCCTTCACATGATCCCAGATTTCCTTTGCATTGGCCATGAACATGCATGTATCACTGATTTTAGGGATCATGGAGTTCCATAGCCAAGACATCACCATGGAGTCTTGCTCATCCCATACTGTAAACTTAGGATCTTCTTGAGCTGGTCCTGTCCCATTAAGGTGACTGAGCTTGCTCCTTCCTTTCAGAAAAGTCCGGACAAACTGAGACCAAGTAATTTTTTCCATTGAGTTTAAGAGCAGGCTGGATGTTTTGAAGATCACCATTATTGATGGAAAGATGATCAGAAAGAGGAGCTGTTGCAGTAGCATTACTTGTAGCAGTTGATTCAGCAGCCATGAGGATTTTAAAATTTTCCCAGAAATTTGAATTTTTGAGCCTACAGCTCCGATACCATGTAAGAGCGGAAGTAAAAGAATAGAGGAGAAATAACTTGTAGTTTATTTCATTAAGTGAAAACTTAGTTATTACAAAGTGAGCATGGTTGTTTATATAGCACAAACCAGCCACAGGAAAAGCAACTAGCCGTTGGTAGTCACATCCCAACGGCTAGTTGGACTAACAGCCATGAGTTTTGGCAACTAAAGGACAAGGGCCCTTAGATATTAACTAATTAACTAAAAGTAAGGTTAACTAGTAAACAAAGATCATAGGAAAATGTATTAGAATAAATCTGACATAATGATGACGTCATGATTAATTCTAACAAATCCATTTGATTTTGGTATACAAAATCAGAAACTGTATAAAATGGTTGGATTTCATAAGTAGAAGAAAACTGGCCGAACCAGACCATTTTCACCTCTAATCACCCGTGTGTTGAACCAGAATTTAAAGCACAATAGTTTGCTGTGTTGAGGCTGGGAATATATGACATGTCAATGTTTTTAGTGAGAGTTCATTGGCATGTAACAGGGTTATTGACTGTCCAAAGTATCAATTTGGTTGTTATTGTTCAACCAATGAATGCGAATAAAATGTCAACACCCTTTAGGTGATTCTATGATTGTTCATATGTCCCAGCGTTAAGAGCAGGTTATGTATTTTTATAAACAACGTTGGTAGGGTTGGTGCCATTCAAGGCTACGTGCTGAGAAGAACATGAGAAAGTTCCTTCAGCATTGTCTTGTTTTTGTTGCTCGGTGCCTGCATTTAAGCATATGATTGATGCTGTCTCATGGATGATCCCTGTTTCTTTTGTTAGTGGAGGAGTTGCATTAGCTGTACTTTGTTTACTATATTTTTTCACTATTATCACATTAGACTGTTCAGTGGCATCTTATTGAATTAAAATGTTACATCAGAAAAATCCTAATTACTTGAGATTCTAGGGGAGTTGCCCCTTTTCTGGTGAGTGGGTGATGACTGATGATATGACTTTTAGGTGCATATAGGTGCTATCTTCACCAATATTAAAAGGTTTATAAATTTAGTTATATTCTGTTCAGTGAAAAGATGGTTGCTATTCAATATTAGTAATTTCTTGTTGGATTGTTTATGTGAAACTTTTATATAGGATAATACAATGTGACTGAGTAGGAACTTTGCATAGTGAAATGATAATAACTTCGTTCTTATGCCATTGGAGATACTTGAATGGGTAATGATGCGTAATGAAAATAATGACGAGGGTATTTTAAAGGAAAATTTTGTCATGTTGCCATCGATGAAGCGAAATGATCTTAATGACATGGAGAGTGAGTTAGTGCAAGTTTTGGAACCAAGGTTCATTTGCTTGTCTAGTTATGCGATTGCTTACCTTATTTCTTGAACAGAAGACGTTTCTTGTGAGATTCAATGTCTAAACCGTACACGCTGTCATATGCGGTTCAAAATATCTCTTCCTTGTTTTGTTGTTTTGATCATCTGTTTAAGGATTTAAAGTACATTGTCTCTTGTAGGTGTCTGTAAATAGTCCAGCTACAAGTTGATTCTGACTGACTGCACTTGTGCACTTTATTTGTAAATTTCGATTTGAAAACTCTAGTATGTCTGAATGCAGGTATATTGCTAAGACTTTATATCGTGAAGAAGATGAAGACGTCGCTTTTGAAACCAAAACCCAAAATGTGGAGCCACCAAAGCTGTTAGGGCTAAACCCTGTTTCTAATGAGAAGGCATCATCTTAAACTTGATTGTTGATAGTTATTTTGCCATGTGTTTCTTGTTGCTGTTAGTGTATATTACTGTGTCTATGTGGGTCGGTGGGTTTACGTGCCTCTTTTTCTTTTTCTTTTTCTTTTCTTCTTGCCCCTTTGGTATTTGTGTGTATGTGTGTGACAAATGAAGTTTGGGTAAGTGGGTTTGCATGCCTTTTTTTCCTTTCTTTGTTTTCTTCTTGCCCTTTGGGTGTTTGTGTGTATGTGTGTGACAAATGAAGTTAGCCTTTTTGCAGGTTTTCTTGAAGCATGGTCCATTTGGATATTATGTCCAGCTTGGTGAAGACGGACCCGGGTACTCACCTAAACGAGCTTCTGTGTCACAAGTATGTCACTCTTTGGCATCTTAGTAGACAAAAAATTGATAATCTTCTTTGCATTCTCTTGGGGCATAGTCTTTGTAAGAACAAAGCAATGAGAAAGTATTCTTGTTTTATTAGAATAAAAAGCTCATTACAAGATAAAGGCTCCCCACACTTCTATTTATAGAAAGAGGGGTCCAACGGCTATATTTAATAAAGCGAGAAAACACTGCCCAACGGTAAGTTGGACCAGTGTGTCTATTTATTACTTAGCCAAAAAGAGAGAAAGATAGCCACTAATTTATGTAGATATTAGGGCTAATTAAAGGACAGAAAAAGGGAATAAAAGACTAATACAACTAACTAATTTAAACACACCAAAGGGATCATGATACATAATCTAACACTCCCCCTCAAGCTGGAGAGGTGATGTTAATCATGCCCAGCTTGCTTAGAAGATATTGGAAGTTCTTCTTAGGCAATCCTTTAGTGAGAACATCAGCAGTTTGATTCTGAGAGTTGACAAAGACAAGTTTGATGAGTTGTGTATCCAGTTTTTCTTTGATGAAGTGCCTATCAACCTCCACATGCTTAGTCCTATCATGTTGGACTGGATTGTGTGAAATGTCAATAGCAGATTGGTTATCACAGTAGAGAATCATAGGCGTCTGTCTCTGTACTTTGAGATCATCCAGGATGATTTTTAGCCATAGTAGTTCACACATCCCAATAGCAAGTGCTCTAAACTCTGCTTCAGCACTGGATCTAGCCACAACACTCTGCTTCTTGCTTCTCCATGCTATAGGATTCCCAAATAGAAATATGCAGTGACCAGATGTAGATCTCCTGTCATCAATACAACCTGCATAATCTGAGTCAGTAAAGGCCTCCAGTCTTTTGTGATCACTTTTCTTAAAAAGGATTCCCTGCCCTGGACAAGTCTTTAGATATTCCACAATCCTTTCTGCTGCATTCTGGTGGCATCTTTTAGGATTTTGCATATACCTGCTCACAATGTTAACAGCAAAGGATATATCAGGTCTAGTATGGGAGAGATATATGAGTCTACCCACCAATCTTTGATAGGTGGATTTATCCACAGATTCATCCTCAAAGCAAGACTTAAACCATGATTTTGTTCAATAGGGGTGGTCATAGGTTTACAACCCGCTTTCCACTATCTTTCGAAGATCAAGTATGTATTTACATTGGAAATGAATATTCCCGTATTAGAATACATAACTTCAATTCTAGGAAGTACTTGAGTCTTCCCAACTCTTTAATATCAAACTCAAGACATAGGAATTTTTTCGGTTTAAGTTCTTTGTCATCAATATCATTCCCAGGTGATGATGATATCATCAACATACACTAGGAGGATAGAGACCTTTCCAGATGTATTATGTTTTATGAACAGAGTATGGTCTCCCTGGCTCTGTTTATACCCTAGGCTCATCATGGCCTTAGCAAATCTCCCAAACCATGCCCTAGGTGATTGTTTAAGGCCATATAAAGCCTTCTTTAGCTTGCACACTTTACCATTTTCATTTTGGAATCCAGGAGGAACATCCATAAAGATGGTCTCCTCTAGGTCTCCTTGTAAAAAAGCATTCTTTACATCATATTGATGTAAATCCCAGTCAAAGTTAACTGCTAGGGACAGTAAAACTTTGACAGTGTTCATCTTTGCAACAGGTGCAAAAGTTTCAAAGTAATCTATGCCATAGGTCTGAGAGTAACCGTTGGCAACAAGTCTTGCTTTGTGCCTTTCAATAGATCCATCAGACCTATACTTGATGGTAAACACCCATCTACATCCCACAGTCTTAGCATTTTTTGGAAGGGTGACTAAATCCCAAGTTCCATTCTTTTCAAGAGCATTCATCTCTTCTTTCATAGCTTTAACCCATGTTTCATTCTCTAAGGCTTCTGAGAACCTTTTAGGAGTAGATCCATCAAGGAGATTCTTCATGAACCTCCTTTGATTTGTAGACATCTTATCATAAGATAGAAAATTTTTCATAGGATGTTTAGTACAGGCCCGAGTGGGCTTTCTTAGAGCAATAGGAGGTTCCTCAAGAGGGAAACCACTATTTTCTTTTGGTACTGACATAACAATAGTAGGGTCCTCTTTATCAGAGGAAGAATGCTCCTCAGAATTGTTAGATTCAGTATCTTCATCAGTACTGGTGATATTTTGATCACTTATACTTGTTATGGGTGCTTCAATAGGAATTACATCCTTTAATCTTGTCCAGTTTTTTCTGGTATAGATTATTGGAGTTTTTTCCCTTTGCTTTTCAACAACAGGAACCTCCTGTACTTGTTCCATAGTAGGCACATTTACCTCCTGTCCAGGAGGAGAAGGATCCTTGCTATGATTAATCATAGGATTGTGATTTTCCTCATGAGTACTTGATGTATCAAGGTCACTCTGAGAGGGCCACATATCCTGATCATAGTCTGTTATGATTTTCTCCCCCTGAATGAGAGATTTCCCTGCAAAATAGGGATGCATTTCATAGAAGGTAACATCCTTTGATATAATCACCCTCCTTGTAGGAGGATGATAGCATTTGTACCCTTTCTGTGTGTTAGAGTATCCAATAAAAACACATCTAACAGATCTGGGATCTAACTTTCCCTTGTTAGGTTGGTGAACATGAACAAAGGCCTCACATCCAAAGACCTTAGGGTGAACCCCTTCAGTTTTTAGAAAATCTGGAAATAATGCCGTAAGAGTTTCAATAGGACTCCTTTTTTCCAGAATCTTACTAGGCAATCTGTTTATAAGATGAGCAGCAGTCAAGACTGCCTCTCCCCAGTAATTTTTGGGCATATTCATTTGAAAAAGAAGAGCCTTGGTAGTATCCATGAGGTGCCTGTTTTTCCTCTCAGCCACCCCATTCTGTTGGGGTGTATGGACACAAGAAGATTCATGGATGATTCCCCTCTCCTCCAAGTAAGGATTTAGGAACTTATTAAAGTAATCCCTAGCATTATCTGTCCTTATTTTCTTGATTTTAACATTAAATTGAGTCAAAATCATGTTATAGAAAATAGGGAAGATTTGAGCTAGGTCAGACTTATGTTTCATCAAATATACCCAAGTAGTCCTGGTGCAGTCATCAATAAAAGTGACAAACCAGTGAGCACCATTAATGTTAGGGTTAGTGGAAGGTCCCCAAATATCACTATGAACAAGATTAAAAGGATCATTAGAAATGCTCGATGAGATAGGATAAGAAACTCTTTTGTGTTTAGCAAATTCACATTCATTACATTTGAAACCTTCAGAATTTAAACCCTTACATAAAGTAGGAAACAAATGTAAAAGAATCTGAAAGGGAGGGTGGCCAAGCCTTCTATGATATAACATAATTCTATCATAACTAGCTTTAGACAAAAAAGATGACTTTTGACAATTAGACTTGTCATTGTCTTCAGTCTTCAAAATATATAGACCTTCCTTAGCCCTAGCAAGTCCAATCTTCCTCATGCTTTCTAGGTCCTGCACCACACAGAAGTTAGTAGAGAAAAGAGCATAGCATTTAGAGTCTCTAGTTAACTTTCCGATGGATATAAGACTAGCAGAAAGATTAGGAACATGCAGGACTTCTTTTAATGTTAGATCATTATTTAGAACAACATTTCCAATGCCTGCAACTCTGATTGAGGAGCCATTAGCCACAGTAATGCTCCTTTCAGTAGTACAGGGCACATAATTAGAGAACAAAGCAAGATCATGAGTCATATGATCAGTGGCTCCTGAATCAACCACCCAATCTCTAGCAACAGTCTGACTTAAGAGATTTAAGGAGGCCATACCTGAAAACACCATAGATGATGAGGGGTTTTCCAAAGTATCCAGGAACTTCCTCAATTTCTCTATCTCAGATTGTCCAAGAGTAGGGTTTTGATTCATAGAGACCTGATCCATCCCTTGATCATTGCTGTCAGTCTTACTGGTGTTTGCTGAGTGAACCAAGGGCTCCTTTTTTGTCCCTGGTCTCCCATGCAATTTCCAACAAAACTCTTTGGTATGCCTATTTTTCTTGCAGTGTGTACAATACAGGTTATCCCTGTCAGTTTTTACATTTTCCTTTTGAGAGAAAAACTTCTTTTCTGGATATCCCTTTGATTCATTGATCTTAGGGTATCCTTGATTTTTCTGGCCAGCTATCAGAGCAGAGCCATCAATGGAGGGAGTGTCAATCATGACACCCCTCCTACTCTCCTCTCGCTCCCGACAATAGCAATAGTCTCATTCAGATTAGGAAGATCATCTTTTCCAAGAATTTGGACCCTTACAGGATCAAAATCTTGGTTTAAACCAAAGAGAAAGGAAAAAATCCTATCTTTTCCATCATCCTTCTTAAGGTGACAAAGATCATCTTTATCTTTCATTTGAATACACTGATAGTGATCAAGTTCTTGCCACATACCTTGAAGAAGATTGGAATATTCATGATGGACTTGTTACCTTGTTTGGTGCTTTGAATTTTTGCTCTTATTTCATAAATTTGAGCGAAGATCATTCACCTCGTGAGTATGACTGCTTTGCGAAGATCCTGATCTCTTTAGTTGCTTTCAAGGAACATGTAGGGATCACTGATTTCTGGAGTCATAGAATTCCAGAGCCATGACATTACCATCGAGTCCTTTTCATCCCAGCTATCAAACCTGGGATCATCCCTTGCTGGACCAGTCCCCAAAAGATGGCTCAGTTTGCCTCTACCTTTCAAGAAGGTTCTGACAAACTGTGACCATTTCAGATAATTTTTCCCATTCAGCTTGTAAGCAGCATGAATGTTTTGAAGCTCACCAGAGTTTATAGGATTTTCAGTGATAGAAGAGTCAGTGGCTGCACTAGTTGCAGTGGAACCAGCCATTGATCAGAAAGAAATTTGAATTTTCGAAGAAGAAATTCCCAGAAAAAAAAACTAAAGCTCCGATACCATGTAAGAACAAAGCAATGAGAAAGTATTCTTGTTTTATTAGAATAAAAAGCTCATTACAAGATAAAGGCTCCCCACACTTCTATTTATAGAAAGAGGGGTCCAACGGCTATATTTAATAAAGCAGAAAACACTGTTCCAACGGTAAGTTGGACCAGTGTTTCTGTTTATTACTTAGCCAAAAAGAGAGAAAGATAGCCACTAATTTATGTAGATATTAGGGCTAATTAAAGGACAGAAAAAGGGAATAAAAGACTAATACAACTAACTAATTTAAACACACCAAAGGGATCATGATACATAATCTAACAGTCTTTGTTTTGATTTATAGATTTTTATTTTCAAGGGACACCTCAGCATTTTCCACTAGTGTAGCCATTGCTGTGGTTCAGAGTAGTTCAAACATGTGTTCAATCCATGTTTGCACAAATTATAGGCTCGGCATTATGTATGATTTATTTAGTTCTGGCTTGATTAGTTTTTTGTGTACTATGATATTTGATATTATTTGTGTATTCTAGTATGTGGTTATGCGATTTGGAGCTTTTAGTGATTGTAATGTAGGATTGTATTTGTCTAAAAGATTTATTGTGAACTTAGACAATGTTTATCTCTCCCGTCTTCTTTGCTTTTCTTATTCTTTGCCAACCTCTGGTCGGGTTAAGCACCAGCAGTACAATTCTAATGAGATGCAATATCCATATGAAAGCGTCGATTACCCTTTTTACTCCATTTCTTGACTTCTCTGCATTTGTATTTAGTATGTACTTTTCATTCATTGACTACATTTATCGTGTATGGACTTGTTTTATGATTAATAACCATTTAATTTCCTGCTTGTTGTTATTGTTGTTGATTGACTGATATTCTGATGCAATGTCCTTGCGGTTATTCTGTCTGATTGAGAATATCATGTGAGAATGCCTAATACTTTGTCTTCCCTGTTGCAGATAAAAGACGTCAGCACCATCACCATGGAAGATGCTCTTGAGTTGCTGAAATACCCTGTGACATTGGTGCAGTCTATTTTGCAGAATCTTTACTTCCGATGTGCTCCCTTTCTTCCAAATGAATTTTTCTCTAGATAGTAACTTTGAATCCTCTCTCTATGTTCACTTTATTAGGGTAAGCACCCAGTAGATGGCTGGCCAGTGACGATAATGAACAAGAACGGTGGCTTTTCCATCAAACATAGGCGGACAAGGGCCCCAGTGCCAAAGGTAGATGTCTTCTGGTATCCTATTACTGTGCCCTAATTATGGATACTGTTCTATATAATATTTCTATCCTCAATCAATTGTTAACCGTTTGATATTCACATCCTAGTAGTTTAAGTCGCATATATGTGGAAATAAGCAATGGGGACTCTTCTTCCAATTGTCTTTGGCACCCTCCTTGTCCGCCTTGTCCTCTCATAATCCATCTTTTTACCATACCCCGGTACCCTCCAGCTCTGTTTCTCTTCCTTTCACTATTACTGTTGTACTTCACTTTATTGAAGAAATATGTCTCCTCTGAATCCTCATCAAAAACTACTCTCTATTAATTTCCAACTTTCAGCTAAATTCCTCTTTCATCTACCCTCACCATCCATGAAAACCTTCTTCTGGTAACCCCTCCTGGGCCTTTGTTTCTTGCTAAAATCTTGTTGTTGAGTGCTTTGCTCTTGGTGCTACAGATTCCATAGTTAGTGTATGCATTGGCTTGCCAAACGTTTCACGTCGTTTGTTAATAAGTAGTCTTCCTGTGTGCATGGATTTTGATGAGGAAACTCTTAGTAGTGACAGCGACCAGGATTCGGTTGTATGGATATTTGAACGACACTAATGGGCCAAAAGGGTATCTACAATGCATAAGAAAACACAAAAAAAATAAAAAATAAAAATAAAAATCATTGAGTTAGAAACCTGTGTAATCCAGAAATGTTTCTGAATTGTCTGATTTTGATATTGTACTTGTAGCCTGGTATTTAACTCCAAAATAAATGCCTCAAAATTACTGCTTTTGCTTCGATTCCCTGCGTTCTTCCAGTAAGAGCTCATGTACAATTGAATTATGCTTAGTGTGGTTTTCTGCCTAAATGTTGGACACAGAATTTGAAACCTGGTGATGTAACCCTTGAGAAAGCTTTAAAGCTACTTCAGAGTAAAGATGCAACAAGGAGCGGGCGACCAAAATCCGAGCCTAAGCCTGAGGAATCTCTCGAGGCATGAACCGTTGTACAAAGTGGATGGATGTAATGCAACAATTTTTACTCTCTTTCACGTAATAAGAGTGGTGCAAGGATAAGCTCGATGAATCACATCCATCGACTTGATACTTACAACCATTGCTACAATGTTTATAACAGGAAATTTCAAAGATCGAGGCACATCTGCTCCCACTGTTAAGGTATATATTCATGATGTTTATCTGTAGTTTGCTAGAAATCAGAACACATGCATGTGTTTACTCCGTCTTCTTAAAGCTGTAGTTGTTCCAAGGCGGAATCGCAACTGAAGGACCTCCCTTGCATGAACCACGAAAAAAATGCGGCACGTTAAATTAGATTTCGATTACAGGAGATAACAGCGATAAACCGATTTCATGCAGTCGGCATTGAGCAGTTTTCTGGCGATTTTGGTCTTTTTTGCTTTGGTGAGGGGAATGATAATGATGTATGATATCTATATGTTTTTTACTTCCGACACCACACTATGACAGTTATACAGGGGATACATAAGGTTGGTAATTATGGCTAACCGGTCGTGATAATATTAGAGTTTTGGGTTTACCCTTAGTAATAGGTTTTGAATTACTTGTAATTGAATTGTCAGTTGGTTAAATAATGTTAATTAATGGTGTCAATGGTTTTAGTTAACTTAAAAAAAAAATGAGATTTCAAAATAAAAAAGGTGACTTCTGCAGACATTGAATTCAGAAACGGTTGTATTATTGGTGAAGTGAAAGAAATGTATGAAGCATCAAAGGGCTATGACAATGCAAGAGGGGTTGAATAAAAAAACACTATTAATGTCCCAGTGATAACTCTAGCCATTAAGTTGAATAGAAATATTAAGAGCAATACTTAGGGCAACCATAGTGGTCTTGTTATGCATACTTTTTCTTATGCAGTCTATAAAAGTAGATGTAGTCAAAAAGGAATTAGCAAATAATGACTCTTTTTTTAAAGTCGTTTTTTTCACCCCATCCATGTAACTCTCCAAAAGTAGAGGCATAGAAGGACGGTCTTTAAGAAATTTTGTGTGGAAAATCTTTCTTTTACTTGTCGTTCATCATTCACAAAGGTACAATAAATAGGTACAACTAGGGCTTCACCCTCTACGTATATTACCGAGTCTACCCTTACTAAGATAAATACATAAACACATCAAACACATCAAAATCCTAATATCGTAATACCCCCTCAAGGTGTAGCGTGGAGGTCCCGTACGCCTTGCTCTTGCTCAAGAGAAATTCGAATTGTTGTCGCCCCAAAGCTTTTCTAAAAATGTTCGCCAACTGATGCTTCGTAGAAATATAAGAAGGGAGAATCAACACATCCGTAATAGCATCACGCACAAAATGACAATCCGCCTCAATGTGTTTTGTGCGTTCATGAAAAACCGGATTTTGCGCAATGTACAACGCCGATTGCCTATCACAAAAGAGTCGTATACCAAGAGGATGCCATACCCCAAGGTCAAGGAGAAGCTGCTTCAACCACTTTAATTCACAAGTAAGTGAGGCCATCGATCGATATTCAACTTCCGCCGAGGAACGAGAAACCGTCGTCTGTTTTTTAGATTTCCAAGATATAGGGGAAAGTCCAAGAAATACAAACCACCCACTCAATGATTGCCGGGTGAGAGGGCATGCCTCCAAATCATAATCGCACCACACTTCAAGGAGAAGAGTGCTATCAGAACGTAACAAGATACCCTCGACCGGATGTTTCTTCGATATCGAACAACCCGTAAAACGGCATACCAATGCTCAACTCGGCGAGCATGCATAAACCGAGACAACACATTAATAGAGTAGGCCAAATCAGGCCGAGTCACCCCTAATAGATAAGCCGACCTATCGGCGGCAATATCGCCCGGATCACTCAACAACGCACCATCAGCAACTTATTTTCGCCACCGGAGCAAAAGTTTCAGTGTAATCTATTCCTTCTGCCTGATGATGTCCAAAAGCCACTAGCCGAGCTTTCAATCGTTGCAGAATCCCATTCTCATCGCATTTTTCCGTGTACACCCACCTACTCCCTAATGCCTTTTTCCCGGGAGGCAGTGATTGTAATTCCCTTGTCCCCTGGTCTTCGAGGGCCCGAACTTCTTCTTCCATGGCCTTACGCCAACCCTCGTGTTTAATCGCCTGTAAAGATTTTGGAGGATTCCCGCGATTATAGCCGCAAGGTACCTACGATGCTTTTCGAAAAACAAATTATGATAAACATAATGTTGGATCAATTCTGAGCACTAAATTACTCTAGAGGGGGGTGAATAGAGTAATTAATGGATTATGACTACTTTTTCGACTTAAGATAATATCGAAGTGTCAACCTAGTTTTTAGTTAATTAAATAGGCGGAAGACTATCTAATTAAAAAGAAAAACTAAGTTATCATAGTTATCTAAGTGATCTAAGTTGTACCTAACAGGATTACAAACAAACTTGTTTTAGATCAGGTTAGGTTACTAGCATGCAAGATTACCTAAGTGTTGTGTTGATTAGGTGAGAGAACACTTAACAATTTTATGTTGTTTAACTAGCATGCAATGTCCTAAGGTGTTATAAAACAAAAACAACAATCCAAGCAAAACAATCAGTCAAGAATGTTTTACTTGAATCAACCAAGTGTTGAATCCAAGCCAAGCATAGAAAGAACAATTGAGGTCAAGATTCAAGTATAACACTAAAGCTATACTGTAAATCTCTAAGGTTACAACTACAGTACAAAGGTTTACCCCACCGGAGCCTACAGCTTGGATGGCAAAGATAAAGTGCGCACCGGAGCCCTCCAAGCACAAATCCTTCAAGACTTTCTACTCAACACACAAAGTTGTGTGTGTTGAACCACCAAGCTCTTTCCTTGACTTGATGAACTCCAAACAAAGAATACATAATAGTAAACCAAAGACTCTCTTCCTCACTTATACAAGTTGAAAAACACAAGTGTAAGAGTACAAAGACTAATCTCACTACATGTTTGATACCTCACGAATGACAGTAAAAAATCAAATTCAAACTCTCACTAAACAACTCATAATATGCTCTTCAAACTTAAGAAACTAGAGAAGTTTTGACTGAACTTGAGAGAAACTGAGTTGTGTATGAGGGGATTTTTGACCAAATGACTTTAATGCCTTTTTGCTTGCTTACTTGCTTTTGGTGAGGAGCTGAGCACACATATATACTGCACACTTGATAGAAGAGTTAGTAGATTTCAAGAGATAAAATAAACGTTAATGTAAAGGCAACGGTTATATAAAAAAATAGGACAAAGTCCAGTGCAAGCAGATTCAGATCGTAAAGCTTGACCAACAAAAAAGTCAGTGTGTGAAAGTGATAGAACAGAAACGTCTGAGAAGGTCACGGGTCACAAAAAAAGGTTCAAGAGACTGAGACATTTGGATTCCCAAAAAATATATTTCGAAAGAACAGAGAGATAAAAAAATCAGACTTAATATTGTAGACAAGTTACAGATAGAAAAGATTTGATTTATATCAAACAATTAATTAGAAAGGTTTCACCTTTATCTTGTGAGAAACATGACTAATATATTAGAACATGCATTTTTTTTATATTAAGAAAAAGACAGAGAAGGAAGGTAAACAGATGAACACAAGAAATTTATGTTTCATAAAAAAAAAAAAGACCTAAAAGTTTCCAAAAAAAAAAAGATTGGACCTTTGCAAAACAGAGCATGTAGGTAAAAAATAAATAAACAAAAGATTCAACCTTTTATCATATCTCATAGAGATGAGGTGATGAGGATATTTTTGGGCATCATTGACCTCGGTGAAGTACACCTTTATTGGTCTCAGCGGGTGTAGCATCAAAAGATGCCTATTTTCATACCTGTGTTGCTGTGCCATCCGCGAATCTTTGCCATTTAACAGCAAGCTAGGGTTTCTTAGCCTTCACACTATGTCAGAGAGTCATTGGAGCAAAAAGCTCCTCGTTTTATAGCAAGAACATAGAGACGAGATTTGTATAGAAAGAGAAGATAGCTTTTTCTTGAACGGATGAGGGAAGGAGAAAAGATTTCCAAAAGAAGAGAAAGAATACTACAAACAAGAAAGGGGTTAGCATAGAAGTTTAATGGAAATAGATGGAAAGCTTTTCTGGAAAATAGAAAGAAGGAGAAAGGTTTTTCTTATGGAGAGAATAGAAGAGACGTTAGAAACTAGCAAGTGAATAAATGGCCTGATACAGAGGATACAGACGTTATAGTGTAGTAGTGGTCTTGGAGATTGTAACGAGGAGAACTAGTGACGTTATAGTGTAGTAGTGGTCTTGGAGATTGTAACGAGGAGAACTAGTGGAGAAGATTAAAGAGCTGAGAAACTTATGGGAAAGTGGAGGGGCGGAAATAATTTAATGAAAAATAGAAATAGGGTTTCTAAAGATATTATAAGGAAAGGTTAAGATGAATTGGGCTGGATATATTAAACAGAGAAGAATGGCCGACCATCATTTAATTTATAAAATAAATTGCCATGCCTTATATATATATATAGCCCAATTGATTTAAACCAATACAAATATGCCATAACATAATAATATGTTTGCATACTTGATCAAATTAAGATTTAATATTGCCATAAAAGTGATAAGATACAAGTCACTTAATGTGTACAACATAAAGTTGTCATCACATGTTATGAATTAAATTTATCACTAATTTGCAATAGAACACATCATATCATAGAGCTATAATTTAATCATCTAAGATGTTATTAGTGTACCTCACAAGAAATGCTCGAGAAAGTGTTAGTATACGAGATATAGAATAATTAACACATAATAAGGATAATTATGAAAATTAATCAAACTTACCAAAACGAGGCACAACAATTCTCCCCTTTTGATTAATTTTCAAAATACCCTTAAACTTTTAATAACTCCCTTAAATTTTT